>MJUU01006414.1:24321-52308 GCA_002080025.1 Modiolus philippinarum
AAGCTGAAATTAAAAGTCTGGGCTAGCTGTTTTTGTTTCTGTTGTATCAGCCCTTGTAAAAACTTTGCTTCATACGAAAAAAGGAAAAGGTCAGCTAAAAGTGGCGCACATGTAAATGTCGCTTGTAAGTTTCTAGGGCAATTGGATGATGATGAAATTCAAACCTGCATCATTGTCTAGCAAAATGTTTTTTTGCATCTTTATGACTAAGATAACCCAATTTAATGAAAATATGACATCTTTATGAAACATATTATATTCAAACCCCTTTCAATGAATGGTGCAATGATACACATAGCAACGATTATAGCAACAAAATGGCGGTATACTTGAGACTGGAGACTACGAAGATCGCTTTACTTCAAATAAATTGAGTAGAAATTAGAGAAACAATCTCTAACGTTTTCCGATTTATGACGATAATTTCTCACATCTCGATAGTTAAATTTTCATATTTCAAAGTTCTCGGGTAAACCTCGAACTTTAAAGTGTGAAAATTTAACTATCTTTGTGTGAGAAATAGAAAGTGAAGTTAAGACACGTATACTTGAGATATCTTACCATCATTACAGGTGAAACCGGTCATGAAGTCATGATTTTATTTCAGCGTGTCTTAACATTGATAGTGTGCGTAACTTTATACATGTGACAAAATACCGAGGTTAATATGAATTTAGTTTATACATATTCGACAATTCATGTCTCTTCAGAGCAGATCAAATCAAAACATTTGGATATCCATATACCATAATATGTGTCAAAGCTAATAGAGAACAAATCACCAATTAGATCTAAATAGAAAAGCAAAATAACATAAGGACAGATTAGGACAAGAGGGAAATACTCCCTAGTATTAAGCAAATTTTCATAAATTTAGAGACTGAAAGTTTTAAAATAAAGTCGGTTTNGGGGGGCGATACCTGCGTGGACATCAAGCCCATCAGCAGAGGCATTGGCCCAGTGCTTATGAATAAGAAATTACCAAATTTAAATGTAAATTTAGAGCATATTTTCGAAATGTTTTAGTTTTAATGTTCGTTCATTTTGCTTTGCTCGGTGACTCGGTTAAAGTGCATATCAACTCTGTTGCTGCGAATCAATTTTTTTTGAGAAAATTGTGTGATTAAATAATTCAATCAACAATTGAATTGATCGGGGAAAAGAAAAAAAAAACAAGATATCTGATTTTTTACTTAATTTAAAATATGTAAATTTTGGTTTTTGAAAAAAATTACATTGATTTTGATTATGCCACATTTACAGTAAGTTACAACTTCTACAATTTAATAAGGAAATTTTCTATATTACATGTATCCATGCAATACAAATGTACCTGTTACCTATATTTCATGTTTTGAATGCACATGACTGTATATATCATTGCTGTAGGTTGTTTTGTAGATAATAATTATTTTTTCAGACTCAGATCCTTTTGATTATTTGTTCTGTGTCGGCTTCTATATAACTTTGAGTTTCGATTTTTGGATTTCAAATGTTTTGATGTTATCTGCACTGAAGAGACATTTTGTTCTTATTTTTCGGTTAAAAAGATGCTTGTGAGAGAAAAACCCCAAAATACCTAAATAATCTACACAATAAACAATCAATTTAAATAATATAAAACTATGGCCAACAAATTACAAATATTTCTGACATTTAGAATGGTATACCTATTTAGCGGTCTTAACCCTGTTGTCATTGGTAAGCCAATAAAGGAAAACCTCCGTATCTATACAGACTTGTCTCATATGCATTTACTCCATATCTTTTCATTGTTTTATATTTTTAAGTTTCAAAGTGTCTGGCTATAAAGACATTTCGAACAATAAATGGAACAGCAGAAGTTTTATATCAATATAGAGACTGTAACGATCAGTTGTCGTTTTGGTGCTCAAACCAAGGTATTTATCGATAACTCTTTTCATAAAGCCTTAAAAGAAGTATCATTGCATATGCGACAATTAAAGGATTCCACCAAACAATTCCAGAACAGTGTAAAAATATTCTGTCGACAAACGAATCACACACACAATTTAACATTAACGTGAAACATTTAGTCATAAAAAATCGGACTTTATTCAATTACATGACGAATATTCCTTTTGCTTGTAATTGAGGTACAACGGATGAATATTTATCATTACTCTCCTTCCCAGTATTTGTTGTAGTATATACATACAATAAATATATGAAGAATATGAAATTTTTAGGGTACAAAAGGTAATTTCTGCATGACAATATGTACATTACAGAAAGATAAAAAAACTTTGGAAGATTTTATAAGCTGCCGTCTAATGTCAACTGTGTGTGTGTTCTTTGATTTATCTCCAAGGAATGGAAGAAAGTACATCTTAGCAATCTAACATGATTAATAAAAGAAGTTTTTTTTAGTTTGAAAGTACAATGTAAGCATACGAATGTGCTTTCAGAAACTGTGCCAACGACATCCTTTCGTTTGTTACCCAAATGCATCGTAATCAATTAAGATAAAGCTTAAAAATTTCCATTCTTGATTGGCATATTCGAATTACAAAAACAGGAAAACAGCAAACACCTACAATGGCCAGGAACTAAAATCACAAGCCACAGTTTACAAGCAAGCTGCACCAGAAAACAATAATGAAAACAAGAGACAAACATAAAAAACGATAGGAACTCGGGATAGCCGGACTTTGTACCGGCACTGGCAAAAGCCAGTGGTAGGGTTAAACCGGTTTATGGGTACCCAAACCTCGAAACAGACTAACAAATTGGTAGTCCTATTTCATAATAAAAACGTTAAATGTTTTTCCCTCTGTGCAATTAGGTTATAACAAAATTACCGAACAGAATGGTCAAGAGCCGAAGTCCATGCGACAAAAAAGACAAATCAGTTGGAAATCACCGGAAATATGTCGACTGCAATGGTCCTGACTTGGAACAGGCATTTCAAAAGAAATGATTGGTTTTATGGCTAGCCAAACCTCCCCTTCCATTGCGGTAGTAACCAGTAGCAATTCAACAGCAATTGCCATTGAAAGGTCGTAGACAGTTAAAAGAAATGATCATCCAAGTACTTAGCAAAGAACGAATCCTGAATCAGAGTATGATCGTATGAGACGGAATTTTTTTGAAGCCATGATTAATAAGGCGACCAAGGAGATAGCTATGTCTAATGACAAAATCTGTATAATTTGTGCTAGCTCTCGTATAATAAATAAGGAATCAGCTGTAAAACATACACTCCGTAAGCAGGAGAAGTTGGAACATTACTGACCATGTTAGGGAAGTTAATAATTTTGAAATTAAAATCGTCCCTAACAGAAAATTAAAGGCGATTTAATTTTTCCTACCCTCTGACTTGGCATACGATTTTTTTTATAGAAAAGAGAATGTACAAATTCCAGAGTTTACATTTACGGTAAAGAGTGATTTTACTTAACACATCGTTTTACGTATTAATCCATCCAGTATCGACTTCCATAATCGTGCGGATAGCCTTGCGTCGGCATTTCTATGGCTGTACAACACCCGTTCATGTATGTAATTTCTACACTCAACAAAGACATGATAAAAAAGTTCCAATTTAACAATATGTTCATATATAGTTTTCACCACAAGTCATACTTTTGAGACAGTGTTTTACTAGGTTCCTTGAGCTAGCCGGCAGGTTAGCGGCGAGCACCTTTTTGAATCATCTTTCTAAATTACCTTTTGTCCTATTTTTTTCTTTTTCAAGATAGTGATTATAGCGTTAGTAGTGTACCTGTATTGGGTTTTATTCGTATGTTTATCATACTATATGGAAATGGGATAGATAAAGGGGCGGTTTAGGTACCCATAAACTGGTTTAACCCTACAGCTAGGTTTTGCTAGTTCTGGTACCATGTCTTGCTATCCGGAGTTCCCATCGTTATTTACGTTTGTCTCTGGTCTGCTGATTGTTTTTTTTATTGCGGTTCCCCTGTAGATTGTGGCATGCGATTGTAATTTTCAGTCATTGTATACTGCTATCTTCACCTTATGATTGTATACGTTTTGTTATCATATCCAGTTAATTCATTTTCAGTTCTTCTCATTGAAGTCGAGGGGAATTATTAGAGTATCTCCGAAGTCCACGTCTGCATCTGCATCCGCATTTAGGTGTATATTCTAGATACTACATATTTGCATGCAAGCATCATAAATCTTTGCATACAGGAGCATCTTGTGTTGACTCACAACCCCCAAAAAATTTGGCCTCTGACTTATACTTCCGTTACCTAGCTTTCATTTCAATATAAATTTAAATTCATATCTCAATTACTGTACATGTTAGGATTATCTTACCTTGCATATGTATGCATCTCTGCTGGTGCGTTAGAATCCATGCAAATTTGAGTGAATTTGACCTTCATTTTCTGCTTTATTGACTGGTATTTAAGTTTTCGGACGAATTCAGATCGCGGTCACTCAATATGGCAGGACCATTAGCCTTTTTATAGGCATTTTATAGGTGAAATCCTACCGCTAGCTCTTCTTTTGCAGTTCCCTGGTAATTTGTGGCATGTGATTGTAATTTTCGGCCATTGTAAGTGTTTCCTGTTAATAACTATATATTTATATCTGATTGTGCGTAAGCTCGTTGCAAAATAGGGTCATCCTAACCTACATGTTTTGCTTGATCGACTTTAGGGTAAGATCATCACACCTTATATATGCATGCATTGCAGATGGTCAAGTCAGTATCTTGACAAAATTGAGTCACGTTGACCTTTATTCTCCTTGATCAACTTAACATTCAATTTTTCAGCACAACGTAGATATTCCATTGACTGTATGTGGTAAATTAATCTAAACTTACATATGCATACATCTCTGATGTAATGAATATTTTTGTTGTTTTTGCCATTTAGGTAAAAATGTTAAGTGTTGGACAAAAACTTCGTACGGTGTAATTCACAGAACAACGAATTAATCACATGCTAACATGTAAAACTTTGATTGTAAAAACCATATGCTGTTACTATAAATCATCGTATATTTTCATTGCAAATATTATTTTTCTGTTATCTCGTGAAGAAACAACATGATACATCACCATATCCCCCCACTTTTGCAATGAATCGACTATAATAAATATATCAAAATTAATCATGAAGGGTGGGAGAGTCCTTGTTCATCATTGTGTTTGTGTCTTCATTTTTCTTTTCTTTGCAGTACTCATGTTATGTCTATGTTTCTTATTTTTTTCTGATGTTGCCATTGTCCTCCGATTGTTCGCTTTGGATTGCTTGTTCGAGTCTCACTTACTTTATATTCTGTATATATAGACGGAGAAAATCTACATTAGAATTTGAAGAAAAAACACCGGAATAAGTAGAACGCCCCCGTATAACATAACATAGTCAGTCCTTCCTCCACCATAAGAAAATATGGAAAGTTACCTCCCTTTATGTTCTACTAATATCAATAAATGTATGTTACTTGCTTCAATAGATGATAATTCGTTACCATGGATCCCTGAATTTCTGGAAAATGTCACACCAGTGCTTTTGAATACAAGTATTTCTGCAGACGTGCATGGTGAAGTCAACAGTGATGTGCAAAAGACAGGTTAGAACTTTTCAAACGAATTTGAGTAAAAGTTAAGTAAGTAAATGCGTTTTGCTAATGCTTCTTCCGAAGGAGGATACAAAAATATAAATTGATTGATCAGCACAAAAAATATCAAGTATAACAGAGTTAGAAAAATGTGATATTATGCTATCCTAAAATGATACTGTATTTTTGTTTAATTGAACTACACCATTGTTGTTTTTTTATTTACAAAAAGTCAGCCAATTTCATTTTCGTATGTACAGGATATAAATATTAGTTAGCAGTTGAACTTCCCGCAAATGACTTAAACAATGTTTGGTGACTTTCAATTGAAAAATTTAGTAACACTTTACCCACATTTCTGTAACAACTTTTACATATATCCCCAGTTTTTGGACTATTGATTCATTGAGATTTTCTTGGTAACACTTAATGAATTGAATATACCTCATGCCAGAGGTCCAGTTTCTTTTAGAACTGGACAATGTTGCATTGGCGGTATAGCATATGAAAAAATAGACGTATTTGTGGGCACCAAACGTTTCTTTTTTTCGAATAAACCAATAATACTCAAATACAAAGAGACAGAAAACATGTCGTTCGAAATAATGTACAGGGGGTATAGAAAGAAATAGGTTTTTAAGGCTTATCTGCAGTTTAACAGCCGACACATTTAACAATAATTTCAATACTAATGGCCATTTCATAATTGCTTTTGTGATTTAATTAATTTTACCGGAACGAACATGAAAGTAACAAGGTTCTGACAATAACGTTATTGTAGATTACAAAAATTTGTTTTCATAATGTCAGATAATGTCGCATTTAAAATAACGCGACATTATCTAAAAAGCAGATTTTTATACATATTTTTACAAAGACTGTTGATTTAATATTTTGCAGAAATTATTGGTATTGGTTTTGTAAATGCTGTTTTGTTAGCGCTGTGTATTTGTACAGCAGTCTTTTTCATCATTAGGTAAATTTATAAAATGTTTTCTATTCTTAACACTCTTCAATCTGTATTTGGTTGTTAATTCTCCACAGTTTTTCAACATCTTTGATTTAATGGTCTTCCAAACGTTTAGATTTTATTTGCACTGAGAGACATAAGTTGTCGAAATGCGCATATGCAGAAAATAAATTCACAGTTACCTCGGTATTTTTAATTTCGAGTTTGAATTTCTTCTTCTCCTTGTAACACTGTAAGAAAATTTTATGATATAACACCGAAATATTACTCTGAGAATATTTTGTATCATGAAACACTTTTTATCTTGTTTCTTTCCTTTCTTTCAATTCACATAACTCCTTATATTCATCAAGTCAAAAACGTATCAATAGGTGATAACAAAATACCGAAGTTACTGTGATGTGCAAATGTGCAAATGCGCATTTCGACAACTTATATCTCTTCAGTGCAGATTAAAGCAAAACATTTGGAAATCCATAAACGAAAATATGTGTAAATCTGATAAGAAACAAAATACCAATAAGATCTAAAAAGGAAAGCCATTTCAGCTATGGCAAAGCTATGCGGAAGGGAGATACTGCTTAGGTTTTACAAAATTTTCTTAAATTTAGATATTGCAAGTTTTTAAAATAAAATCGGTTTTTGGGTCAACACCGAAGTATTGGCCACTGTGTCGGTGAATACCCTCGGGGACTAACAGTCCACCATCAGTGGCATCGGCTGAGTGGTAATAACAAAATACCGAAGTTACTGTGAATTTGTTTCTGCATATGCGCAATTCGACAACTTATGTCTTTTAGAACGAGACAACAACTAGTTCTTACGAGGTGTTTTGATTTAAGTGGCTCACTCATCAAAGAATTTGTGTCAGATTTCAGAACTCCTCTGGTTTTCTCCACTTCAGCATGTTCAATGGCTTAAAGAATTTTGCAAACGGATCCCTACTTTTTATATCATAAATAATAAAGTCAAGATAACATTAAACACCTACAATATAAATCACAAGCCCACAAGGGAACCGCACTACAAATAACACATAACAGACTAGAGACAAACATAAATAAGGATAGGAACTCGGGAAAGCCGGACTTTGTACCGGCACTAGCAAAAGCCAGGTGTAGAGTTAAACCGGTTTATGGGTACCCACACCTCCCCTCTCTCTATCCCGTTTACCCAT
Organism: Modiolus philippinarum; assembly: GCA_002080025.1. Lineage (NCBI taxonomy): Eukaryota > Metazoa > Mollusca > Bivalvia > Mytilida > Modiolidae > Modiolus > Modiolus philippinarum. The sequence goes on from MJUU01006414.1 coordinate 32,031, forward strand.
AGTATAATAAAAAAACCAAAAAAACCTAAGACTACTAACTCTATGACCACTATCTTGAAAAAGAAAGGAATGTGACAAAATGTAATTTAGAAAGATGGATCTAAGAGTGCTCGGCGCTTAACTGCAGGCTTGCTCAAGGGAACTAAGTCTGCTAGTAAAACACTGTTACAATACGGAAGAGAAATCAAACTCAAACTTCCAAAAGGGTTTTGTAAAAAAAAATTGTCATGTATTTCAGTAGACATCGGCAGTATCAGTGAGAGGCCATTATATGTGTAAAATCTTCAGGTCACCGGAATCCCAAGCCAATTTAACGCATTCGTTTAGAATATCCACTTTTACGTAAAGAATGTAAGTTACGTCCCAGTTTCTGTAGATATTTTTTAAATCATTTTCTGGCCTTTTTTAACATTACCACAAAATCGAGGATGAAAAATGCCTGTAATTAGCTGTTTTTAAGTCAAGTCATTTTTAGACACTAAATGATCATATCTTCTGTAAAACTTCTTAAAAGTATTTAATAATGTATGAAATATATAACCTTCTTGTAAAAGTTTGGATGTGAAAGTAAGGTTACGTTCATTAAAATCTTCAAGGGTAGAACAAACGTGTCGAATCGTACCGGGTTAGATATACAAAGCCCGTAGGATGGAGCTAGAGGAACGTCGCCGTCAACAAAAGGGAAATCAATTTTATCATAAATTTTAGTTTTTATTGTACCGCAGTCAATGAAGATACTTAGATCCAGAAAAGGACAGAATTTAGAATCATTTTTTGCATTATTAAGTTTTTCAGTTGTTGTTGATAAATGATGTCGGCAAAATCTAGACACTGGTGATTGTCAATAGTAAGAGTATCGTCAATAGACAAACTCTCATTGAACATTGAAATAAGTTGATCACTGTTTGATATAGTTCCATTTTGTAGTTTTTCTCATCAAATCCCGCTCGTAACAGAACAGAAAAGATCTGCAATTAGAGGTGCACAATTAGTAGGCATGGGAATTCCAATGACCTATTTATAAACAATGGTGCCAAAACGAACATAAATGTTGTCTAGCAGGAGATTCAGTGCCTTAATCATATCATCACATGTCCAGGAGCAATGGTTATTGTAAGTTATATTGGACACTAATCCTTGCTTTTTGTAATAGCAAATGAACTGAATGTCTTCTTTGGGTCACATGAAGACACCTGACAAGTTTCCTGAAATTCTTGATATAACTTCCCAGCCTTTAGACAAAAATATTCCTGATGTTAAACTTATAGAAAATCCAGAAATTCCATTTCCCTCAAAATTTTCAATGTCGTATTTCTTTGTTAAAAGTACACAGACCTATATATATGTTTTTACGATTTCATGGAGTCTGCAATGCTTTATCAATTAAAATAAAATATAAACAACATCAGGGGTGAGGCTTCTTAATACAAAATTTTCATAAATGTTTCAGTGTACGATATATAATTTGACATGTGTGAAAAAAGAAAAATAGGAGCTGTTTGAGTATTATTTATATTATGTATTTGGGCGATTTGGTTGATACCAAGTTAGGTTTTTACTGATTCGAGACTAGTGAACAAATGTTCGATTTCTTTAAGGATTACTTGTAGTGCAAAAGAAACAAAATAAATGTCTTGTATCGGACTCTTGCAATACAGTCGTAAATATGTCGAGTCAGAGGTACCTGGACTTATCCTGGCTAGTTGTGATAAGAAATGCATGTATGACTAAATTTGACCAAATGTCGAAGTACATATCATGATATAACATTTCTACCTTTTCATTCGATTTCAACTGTAGGTTAAAGTAAATGAGAGCCGAGCTGTCAATAAAAAAGTAAATAAAATAAATAAATAAATAAATAAATAATAAAAAATAATTAAAAAAATGAATGAGTAAATAAATAAAAAGAATAGTCAAAAGACAACGACAAATCGGAAACACTAACAGCCAAAGACATCAGATAAGTATGTAGCAGAAAAGAAATTCATTTCGGACTGTATTTAACGCACACGATATGTAAAAGTAAAATATCTTGTAACATCCATTCAATAGACTGAAATTCTATAGGTCTGTACGGAATACTATAGAAATTACATATATAAGTAAAATTACAAAGAACTGAGGATTGCAGCAGCAAATTGTAGGTCAAATCTCCGAAGAGGTAAATCCATTTCTTAATGAATATGGATGAAGCAATGACTTTCGCATTTTTTCCCAGCAAATCAAAAATATTCAACGCCATTTATTAATAAGTATTCATTAATTACTGCGCTTGTTGTTTCTTATGCTGTAATATAAATATCTTGCAGAAGGTTTAAACAGAGGAGAGATAAGATTTCATCAAAGAACAGAAATATCAGTCCTTCGCATAGAAGCGTGAAGAAAGAAGATTTCACTGACCAGTTAAACGACACAGATAAAGTCAGCTACATTGAACCTGGGGATGTACACCTCAGTATCAACGAAAGCCTTGAAGTACTTGAAGAAACGCCAAGAAACTAATTACATGAAAACAAACCAATTTTATGAATTCAACATGTTGAAACATTTCATTCCTGTTGCATCTGTTCTGGTTAATATTTGACCCTTGATCAGCCTTGGCGAGGAAACAGGATGAGAGTAAATTATATTTCATCGAAATAAGTCTTATACCACATTTTTCATTTATAACATAAATGCAATTTATATACTTCGGTCTGTGGTTACCATTTTGCCTTCAAAAGAAGATAGCAAGGTCAAGTAAGTAAGAACAGAACCATATTTTATATTTTAAGAAACTTTTATTATTTTTGCTCATTCACATTGCAATAACTGGATTTAATACTTGATCTCAACACATGAATAACAGCTTGAAGGAGCAGAGCAAAGGCTTTCATATCGTTAAAAAACTGGTTCTTTAGCGCACTTATAAGTGTACTGAACATTTGGTTTTCGTACAAAAAAAATGAAAAATTAAAATATGAAAATATCGTCTGTTTCATTCAAGTTGTAATTTACTTTTACTATTGTTTGATACTCATACAATCGATGAGCGATATGCTTCAACCAAGCATTAATAAATGGAAAGCTATAGTATACTAGTTTTGAGAAAATTCCTCATATTGATATACATGTAAATTCATACTTTAAAATTTTGACAATTTATGTAATGAGTTGTTTAAATGTAATGAATTCTTTAAATAACCATAAGCAGAAAATACATTAACAGTATTTTCGGTACATTGTTTTTCCTTTTTTTTTGTTATTGTTATTTCCAAAATGTTATTCTGACCACCTGTTATATCTCGCTTTTTGAAAAGCCAAGTTTTCTTAAAATCGACTTAATGAGTGCCTTGTGTTTGGCTATATGTTGTAATTGTCTACCAGCTTGATACTCTAGTGCTTTTGTCTTGCGACGGATGACAGTGATTATGTCTCTGTCAGTTTAATTTATGTTTGTTGACGATGCCGCATCCATGACCAGAAAAGACATGGATGTAGCGTTGTTTGACATCTTGGAAAGAATTTCGCTTTTTCGGTAATTTATATGAATTTCTTTTGATCTGCATTGCCTGGTATATAAGAATGTAACACATGGGCTAGGGCTAGACAGAAAAATCTCAGACACCCAAGGGTAAGATTTCAAGTACTCAGACGGAGCTTGCTGAGTCCGAGACGCAAGAAATCTAACCCAAGGGTGTCTGAGATTTTTTGACGGACCCTCTCACTGGTGTTTGATTATCCCCCCCCTCAGCATCCAAACAAAATCAAACAAATCACCGTCGAAACGCCATTGTTGACATCAGTGAATTACTTTTCTTTTCAAGACGTCATAAAGCATGGAGCACGTGTCCGAGTCCGTTGATTATTTCGATGCGAAAGATATGAGCATTTTTGATGTGTTTTAGTTCAAATTTTGTATTATAAATGTAAACGACATTCAATTTAATTGTTTTAAATTATATACCTTTCGATCCATGTAGACTAAACACCAAGTATATTGCTCTGAGAAAATATTGGCGGGAATAAATGCTAGTAGCTTGTCTTACCACCCCCCCCCCCCCTGTGTAAGGCAGAAAAATTTTGCACCGCAAAAACAATGGATTCCCTTGTCCGAGATGGGTGAATTCGCCGTGATATTAATAATAACGGGTCACTGTCAAGACGTCACGTGCTCGTTGCTATGTCGTCATGTTCATACGCATCATACGTTGAACTGATGAAGAATACATATTAATTATTGCAATTAAGAATTATTTACCGTGCTAAAACAGCAATTTCAGCTAATTTCAATTTATTATAGAGTCCTTGTGATCAATTGTGAATTACCGATAAAAGAAATATATGACATTTTGTTTTTGACAGGGACTAATTGGCTCAGTTGATACTGGCCGTGATGAAATCCGTATCAAAAACAAGTCCTATAGTCAATATAAAACCGATGCTACCCGCTTTGAACTTACTATGAGGTATTAGCAAAGATCATCACTGAAGTCCTCATTGTGACTTTTAGATGAAGAACAAAAATAATGGCGTTGTTCCTTTGCATGATTTTACCATGCTTTTGTGGAATTTTTTTCAAGTGCATTTACTCTATATACGTCTCACTGTTTACTTGCTCACGACATCGAAATTTCAGTCCACAAAACACATTCAAGGAATTGTATAGGCAAACTGAAATGTTTTTAGTTGAAGACTCTATAGAGGAACTCTTATCAGTATTCGAGATGGCAATGACATTATATATATAAATGTATCCCCATGCTATTCTTTGTCAAGAAATGTTGGCTTTAATGATAACGTAAATGAGGCTAATTTACATTGAATTTTAATTTGTGGAATGTCATTGTGTCACCCTCTTATATTCATATGGAATTGCAACACAGGATTTGGAATGAAGATTGTCACAAAAAGATAAATTAGTTGATAGTGTACCATTTTCATCAACTCAAGTTGTTTTAAAGATATATTCTTCAGATGATGTTACAAAATGTAGTAATAAAAATGTCTCAATGTGTAAATATATGTTTTTTTAAACATATTCCATTACTGAAATTTATATAAGCAAGAATATGCTTATTAATTTATGATATGGAATTCAACTGAAGCTGTTGAATTGTCAAATACAACATTGAGGTGAATTCATTGGCGTTAAGGGGATTTCATCACACATCTGTTTTTTACACACCAACCCTACTCTTTTGCACAAAATTACAAATAACAAAGGGTATTTCATAATCTTGGTCCACATAATTTTTCTTTTAAATTTATGTATTGAATGATTGATACGAAAAGGATTTATTTTTGTATAAAGCTACAGCATAGTCAGGCAATATTCTACCAATCTGAGGTTTGTATCTTTGCTTACATTTTGGTTTTGTGTGATTTTGCTGCATTCAAGCATAATATGAGATCATGTGGCTAAATCAGTATTTGTTTAATGATCTGTATACGTACGTCCAATATTTTTTCTGCAGCTAAAAGTATGCAACCGCTTATTGAATAAACTTGTATGCTGTGTGTAGTCATTGCAACCGCTTATTGGAATGATTTCAAATTTGGTATGCAGCTTCAGTACCAGGAGTGAATAAACTTGTATGCTGTGTGTAGTCATTGCAACCGCTTATTGGAATGATTTCAAATTTGGTATGCAGCTTAAGCACCAGGAATTGTATATTGTGTGCGATTAATCTTGATGCCGCCTGTCAACTTCCTGTTTAGCGGACTTAACTTAGTTTCTACATTTGAACTTTTTTTTCAGCTCAAACTTAGGGACTTCTCATGGAAATGCTTTCAAATTTAGTTGTCTTTGCAAATTTTCATATGCTTTAACAACCCACTTGCGAGCTTAGCTAAATGTGTTATTGTTTAAATTCAATATACAACAAAATCGGTAAATATAAATTATCAGATCTGAACTGTCATGGAACTGATAACTTATATTATTTTAAGGGAAGTTCATGACAATGAGGGTGGAAATAAGACAAAATTACATAATGAATTTTGCAAATTAATAAAAAAAATTCCCGACAGCCAAAATGCAGACAGTCTGCAAGTAACAGTAAAAAGAACCATACAACATCTGAAATGACTTTAACATGCCAGGAATAAAGTGAGGCTCAAACCATATTCAAATAAGGGTTCCGATTTTCTAGAAAAATTGAAAATAGAATGACAGAAACGTTAAGTAAAGAGAAGTGTAACAAACATGACCACGTTATCAAACATCAACAGAGCCGAATTTTATCTCTGAATGCCAGATGTAAAAGTATTACCTATTACCTATCAAAAGATTAAGCGTCAGAAAGATATAATTGAGAGATTAAGAACTAAGAATAAAAAGAAGGAAGAGAAGCAACAACTTCAAAAAAGAAAATTGAAACTTTTGAAGTAGCAGTTAAGTGTAACACAGTGAAAACTTGCGTGTCCGAATTAAAAGAGCATATTGATAGACTTGAGTTTCATCTGGATCAAAAGAATATCGAAGAGCAATATCGAGATGACAATGACAAAAATACAGGTACGAAACTGAAATGTCGAACTGATGTAAAAGGGAAAATCATACAACGACAAAAGAAGACAAGTATATTATATGTTTCTAAGTAGATTACTTGGACTACAGCATATAAACCTATTATAGAGAGGTTCTGTGTCCAGTAGACACTGAAACAGAGAAGTTACCGAGCGTTATGATCACTAAGTCGAACTGAATTAGAATCTAACTAGGATAAAGCCACCTCACCCATAATGCAAAAGGGTATGACAACAAAAAAAGATCGTCAGTCATTTTTATGGCGTAGAATATTCCACTAAAATGGGCAGACTTAGATAACTGGTATTCTATAGAAGTGTGTGATTCTAAGGCTGAAGCATACTTGAATACAACCAATGAAATTTTATCCGACATAACAAAAGAGAGTCAAATTTTGAAACAATACAACTTGTTTCATGACTGAACAGAGTAGCACAGATGGCAAAGCAAGTAGATTATTTGATAACCAAAAAACTGATCAGTATAATTGTCATCAATTTAAATGTGTTGTACACCCATCACCCATCGCTAACCTGAGCCTTGGCTGACATAGGCAAAGTCCAATTAACCTGAGTCTTTTTCAATTCAATATTTTATTGCCATTATACGTATATTTGTATGTGACACAATAAATGNAAAAAAAAAAAAAATAAATAAATAAATAAATAAACTGCTGCGCCAAGAGCGAGTGATACGCCCGTCCACTGTCAACTCGAACTTTTAAACAATCATGAATATCAAATTAAAGTCCAAGGGTCATACCTCTGTACGAAATCAACCATCTGGAACCAAATTCCGACTAGATCTGTATCTCATCTAGATATACTTATATACCAAATATGAAATCAATATGTCAAGTGGTTACAGAAAAAACTCCAAAAACCTATATTTTTCAAAATTTCACTAAGTCTAAGGGCAATAACTCTGTACAAAATCAACTGTCCGGAAACAAACCCGAACATGAACTGTATCTCACCTAGATATACTCATATACCAAATATGAAATCAATATGTCAAGCGGTTACAGAAAAAAACTCCGGAAACCTATATTTTTAAAAATTTCACCAAGTCCAAGGGCCAAAACTCTGTACAAAATCAACGGACCGGAACCAAATTCGAACATGATCTGTATCTCACCTAGATATACTCATATACCAAACATGATATCAATATGTCAAACGGTTACAGAAAAAAATCTCCGGAAACCAAAAACTAAACGGACAGACGGACAGACGGACGGACGGACGGAGTGTATACCATAAAACGTTCGTCTTTTGACGGGCGTATAAAAACCATAATTAAACAATAAAACAAATAAACAATTTAAGAGTCCCTGTCTTCAGTTCGGTTGAATGTTTCAAAAAGGAACCTACTTTTTTCACCTGATTTGGAGTGCTTGGAGTGAGGATTTTGAGTAACTTTATCTAGATAAGATAACGTACAATATTTTCATTTTCATTATTTTAAAAAAAATCAAAATGCTGTTTTCTTATGGCATTATTTACATCGCGATATAATAAAAAATAGGTTTCATCCGCTATTTTTTTAACATTTCTTACAAAGTCTTTCTTCTCCTGGAATTCTTAAATACCTTCCCTTTTCAATTAATAAATTGTTTTCACTTATTCTATTGTATTTGTAATTAGTTTTCTGTTCTAAAAATTTTGACAGGATAAATAACCCTCTTCAGAAATTTTACATTATTGCTTTAAAGTTTTATATAATTTGAGTTTACTATTGTAATCAATGTTTGCTAATTTCTTCTTGAATAAATTATCATAAAACTATTTGATTTTGTCTCTTGTAGCTTTTTAAATTTTCCCCAAGGAGTATGCCTTAACAGTTTCCAGATCTATATTTAACTCCTCCAATATGATGATAAAGGACATCATTTTCAAGTATGTTTACAGACCTTGATGGTATTTGCCTCAAAGTTGAACTATATTCATGATGGCAACCATTTTGGATATGGTTACATTTTTTGAAGCAGGCCTAGAGAGGAACGAATATAAACATCAAAACATTTCAAGGGCATTATCCAAGGACCATTATGACCAAGTTTGATTTAAATTGAAAAGTAGTTTCAGAGGAAAAGATCTTTTCATGTGTTTCCCCCAAGGTCAAATGTTAAACTAAGATCCCATCTAGAATGAGATGAAAACATGATGGACATTTTTTCTAAAGGCGACCACTCATGAAATATTGTGACCAAGTTTGGAACCATCTAGCTTTGTTGTTCCAGAGGAAAAATCTTTGAATGCGTTTTCCTATAACGTACAATGTTGAACTAAGTTCCCCATTGGCAGCCATCTTGGATGGTGTGCAGACTTGCCAGACATATTTTCTTAAGGGGACCAACCAAGGACTATTGTGACCAAGTTTGGACTGAACAGAAACATTTTTCGAATGGGCCAATTAAAGACTATTGTGGTCAATTTTGCTTCCAACTGGCCTATTAGCTTTTTAGAATGAGATCTTAGATAATGTTTTCCCATAGAGTCAAATGTTAAACTGGCGGCCACCTTGGATGAGGTCAGAAAACTTGACCAAGTTCAAAAAATTATAATCCTTGACATGCTGAACATTTTTGCAATTCTAACTTGACCCCTATCTCATTTTTTGAAGTATAGAACAAAGAGTAAATATTTGACCATGAAAGGGCTATAGCTCGTATATGGGTCCTTCGATTTTGTTCAAAATGTGGGTAGTTCTTGACATGCTGAAAATTTTTGCAATAAAAACCTATCCTCTACCTCTTAAAGATTTNAAAAAAAAAAAAAAAAAAAAAAAAAAAAAAACTTTGAAAATTTTACAAAGAGAGCAATAACTCTAAGATGGGTTAGTAGATTTTCTTCACAATTTCAGGGTTGGTAGATCTTGTCATGCTGGTAATTTTTACTTGTGTCAGATTTTTTTTTATCTGTTACGTCACCACTATTTTATATTTTTAGTAACGATAGCCATGTTGTTTGACCTAGGACACAGAAAATAACAAATTTGAAACTAGATACCCCGGTGATGATTCAGTTGAAGTTTGGTTCTTTTTGTCCTGTGGTTTCAGAGAATAAGATTTTTGAAAGCGAGCTAATGATAGGTGGACGGACGACGGACCTGGCATAGCCAAGTGAGCTAGAAAAAGATGAAAAATTTTTTAAACGGACATGGAACTTGAAATATCTGATGGAAAGTCTGTTACGCCACTGAGATTTATTTCTAAATTATTTAATAAAAAGGCACAGGTGACATCTTTATGCATCCACTAACATTTTGACATTTTGAGCCGAGGAATACCGAAAATACAAATAAACCAGAGGCTCACAGGAGCCCGTATCGCTCACCTGGCTATCATTTGCCTTAATCAAGAACTTCAATCTCTCCAACTTAGTTAGCTCGAACACCACCAAAATCTTGAACTGTATTTAAAGTCTGGTCATGGTTTACTATAGTTATTTGTTGGGCTTTATTGACAAAAAATGTTCTTGGTAAGGACCACTTTCGACACCAGTTATCATTTTGTAAATGGCAGTCAATGAACAATTTTCGACAACGGTTTTGAAGTCGCAACATCAATATCTATTTGGAAACCAAATTTTATTGAAATCAGACAATGTTGAATTTTCCCGCCTTTTTGGCGGCAATTTTGAAAATTGCAGTCAACGAACAATTTTTAACATCAGTTTTGTGGTTGCGACATCAATACCTACTTGCAAACCAAATTTCATTGAAATCTGACAATGTTGAATTTTCCTGCTTTTTTTGGTCGCCATTTTGAAAATGGTAGTCAATGAACAATTTTCAACACTGGTTTTGAAGTCGCAACATCAATATTTATTTGGAAACCAAATTTTATTGAAATCAGACAATGTTGAATTTTCCCGCCTTTTTTGGCGGCCATTTTAAAAATTCCTGTCAACGAACAATTTTTCACATCAGTTTTGTGGTTGCGACATCAATACCTACTTGCAAACCAAATTTCATTGAAATCTGACAATGTTGAATTTTCCTGCTTTTTTTGGTCGCCATTTTGAAAATGGTAGTCAATGAACAATTTTCAACACTGGTTTTGAAGTCGCAACATCAATATCTATTTGGAAATCAAATTTTATTGAAATCGGACAATGTTGAATTTTCGGCGGCCATTGTGAAAATGGCGGTCAACGAACAATTTTTAACAGTTTTGAAGTTGCAACATCAGTACCTGTTTGGAAACCAAATTTCATTGAAATCTGACAATGCTGAATTTTCCCGCCTTTTTGGTGGCAATTTTGAAAATGGCGGTCAATGAACAATTTTCAACGACAGTTTTAAAGTCGACACAGCATGGCAAACATTTTATCCATTTACACTTAACCTTCATCTTCTATAGTTTTGGAAGTAAAAGACGAAAAGATCTTGATATGGTGAACATTTTTCCAATTTACACTTAACCTCTATTTGTTACACTTTTTGAAATAAAAAATAAAAAACACAAAAATTTGAAAATTTTATTGGAAAGGGTCAATAACTCCAATAACTCCGGTTTTCGGATTTTCTTCAAAATTGCAGGGCGGGTAGATCTTGCCATGCTGATCATTTTTACCCATGTTAGAATTTTGATATCTGTAACGGTTTTTGACTTATTTGCAAAAAAATGTAATTTACCCCTATGTTCTATTTTTAGCAATAGCGGCCATGTTGTTTGATCTTCGGACAAATCGAACACAACTTTTAAACTGCATACCCTGGTGATGCTTCAGGTCAAGTTTGGTAATAATTGGCTTAGCGGTTTCAGAGGAGAAGATTTTTGAAATTTTTGACGGACGGACGGACGGACGACGGACGACGTACGCAAAGTGATGGCAAAAGCTCACATGACCTTTTAGGCCAAGTGAGCTAAAAACTGCAGAGCATCAAGATTCACAGTTTTACTTTATAATGCTGCTGGAACCTTTAATTTTATTTGGCGAAGTATTTGATTGCTTATAATCAAAGTCTTAATGTACTATGAACTTTGCCGTTACCCTTGATTAACAATAGAAGGTTGGCAATTTGTAGAGCAATTGACATTATTATATCCAACTTAATCACAGTATCGTATCTTTGAGATCAACAGCTGAAACAACAATTGCTGGTTCCATGGGAAGAAGATTTATTTATTACAAATAAAGGATAACAGTAAACACCTACAATGGCTGAAAACTACAATCTCATACCTCAGTTCACAAGCGATCTGCACTAGAAAAACACTAATAAAGACAAGATGCAAGCATAAATAACGATAGGAATTCTGGACAGCCAGACTTGGTACCGTCACTAGCAAAATACAGCGGTAGGCTTAAACCGGGTTTTTAGTACCCAAACCTCTTTCTCTCTTTCTCTATTCCGTTTCCTTAGGAATGTAAATCGATGTTTCATTTCAAAATCAGATTGACTGAAGTAATTTGAACTTTAAAAATAAGGTACGGAAACTCATAAACCGCTGGCTCTTTCTTATGTCAATACTTAGTCTGGATGTCCCGAGTTACTACCCTTGTTTACGTTGTTCTTTTGTCTTATTTGTGTTGTTCCTGTGCAATTCGTTATTTCGTTTGCAGATTGCAGTATGTGGTTGTTATTTTCGGCCATTGTAGATGTTTCCTGTTATCGCTATGTATTTCATTTTCTTGGGTCCTACCTCTCCTTTTATTCTGTCCATCTTATTGGTTGCATGTCTATAAGTAGACATCCTTTGATAATGACCTTGGATGAAGATCTAGAGTTAAATTTATCTAAAAAGAATCGTCTTATTAGATGTACACGTTCGTATGTATTCTAGAGGGCCGTTGTGAACGTATTCGGTTCTTTACTTAAATGATCAAATAAAGGGATATGGCGAAAATGTACATGGGACAAAATCCCTATAAATACATGGTAATAATATGCGAATGTTACAACCCCTTCATCTTGAAGATACCATAAGGCCTTCAACAAAGAGCAAACACTCCTACCTCATAGTAAGTCCAAGACGGCCCTAACACCGGTTGGAGTGGAGTTCACTTGCTAAATGTTGAACAACGGTACATACACGTAACCCGTTGTCATGGATGCAGGGTCGTCAAACAGCATAAATATTGGGCAAAGTAGTCTCACAAACACTGTTATCCGTTGCCCGACAAAGGGACCAATCGACAATACAACATACAAACGATCACAGGGCACTCATCGAGTTGATTGTAAAAAAAGCTTGGCAATATATATACAAAAGGATAGAAAAATAGTTTAATTTTTACAAAGCAAGAAAGCAAAAATTCGATAGTGCATTTATATGAGAAATTCTCAAATGTACAAGTACACCATGTCTGACAAAAATTTAAAAAAAATGTCTACACCTCTAGAACGGGGAATCTTCTACACTGCAGGAGAGACATTTCTACCGTTAATAAAACAACTAAAGGGATATGGCGAAAATCCCTATAAATACACGTGAGATTAAGTAAATGGAACAACGCTTTCATTATTTTTCTTCATCGTAAAGTCGCCATGAGGCCTTCATCAAAGAGCAAACACTCATACCTCCAAACACTTTTGAGACAAGGGAATAACCTGTTGCGCGTTTTGTTTGTGCTTCAGATGATTTAAAGATAATTTTCTCATGCAGTAAAGATCACCAATCTGACGTTATGAATGCAGCCAACAAGAGAATTTCTACCAATTCCTCAGCGTGTACAAGTGTTGTACAAAGTTCTAGAGCGTTGTCACCCGTCGACCAGAACGTTATGATGGGACAGGGCCATAAAAAAATCGAAGCGTCCGGTCCGTCAGCAGCGTTGAAGAATTTACAATAAGAATAAAGGCTTTTCTGCGTTACTTTTGACCATATCCATTCCATCCAAATTAAGTGTAAGTATTTTCATGCAAGTCTTAAAATAAATGCATACAATATGTTGAAGTCAATGGTGCCAACAATGCACAACAAGCAATCTGCTCTGATTGCAAAACTGGTAAAACTTATTAGAATTTAAAGCTGGTAAAATATATAAGAATTGAAATAAATCATCTCAGGCCGATACTTTATTGTCATTTTTGGGTTTTCATTGTTTTTGAATATGTTTTCATCACTAACGCTTGAGATAAAATATTGCAAAAGAATAATGATAATATCAAAATGAAAATAAAGTAAGTTGACCATGTAGATTTCTAATGATGTAGTTCAAACTCAGTAAACGCGTTTTAAGAGATATACGTCAAACCGGATGGTCGTAGTACAGTCGTGGCAATGGCGTAGTTGGGACTAGTAAGGCCATGTTGAAGGTAGAAAAAAAATAGTAAAACCCTGATTGACGAAGTACGTTTTTAGACGCAGCGCAATCTTAGTAATGACTTGAGTAAATCGAAGTGAAAACTCGGAATCAATATTTTTATCCCGTTTTCCCACTGTGACGGGGGGTTAAGTAAAATGGGCGGATTTCCTAAACTTTAGTGTTTTCTGGGAGAAATCTTAGTGGTTTTATGAAATTCAATTTAGGCCCTTGCCCTAATTCTGTCCATTAGAAAAAAAAGAGCCACGGTCAAATACTTCTCATAGCATTGTGTAAAAGGGAAAATAATCTGGTGATGGAAAACATAGATCCCCTCCCAGAAACATAAATGATCCAAACCTTATTGTTCTTTGTTATTTTTGGTTAGTTTGTTTGCTCTTTTGATGTATGTTTGTTTGCTGTATTTTATTTGTTTTTGTTTGTTGTGTTTTGTTATTTATTTATTTATTTTGTTTTTTGTTATTGTTTTTTTTTGTCTTATTAAAAGGATTATCCTCAAACCTAATTTTAAAGGAAATGGTTTATATTTCAATGCAATATACCTAAATCGAATTAACACTTCAACTCATTGGCATTTTATGACTATTTATTTATAAAGGCAATTTGGCATAATCATCTGTAACCATATTGTAAGATAGAATTAAGAAAAAAAACTTTTAACAATAAAGGAAAGGGTTAATAATTACTTAATAACAAAACATGAAATTGGTCCATTTCCATACTTTTCAGTTTAATATGACCAGGAATTTGTTAATTTTGTTTTTTTAATTACCCTTCCAATTTTACTTTGTTTTTCATTGAGGTTTGTCTGCACAAATTTCTCTGGACAAATCGTTTTAATAATATGAATAAGCTATAGTTTTTTAAACCATTTTCTAGCTACAGATAGGTGCAGACGCAACATTCCAAAAAGTGCACTTAAAGTGAACTTGAAATTCACTTTTCAAGTGCACTTCGCGATCTCTTAGCTGTCGCGAAGTTCACTCTTTTGGAATAGGTAGCTATTCCATGACAGGCATTTTCGCGTTCACTAGTGAACTTCAAGTGCACTTGAAAGCTGTCGCGAGGATCACTACTTAAAACGAGGTTATCTTAGTTAGATCGCATTTTAAGCGATAGCTGGGGTTATTAGAATTTATTTCCACGTAGCGTTCTTTTGGATAAGCAAATGCGAAAAAATACCAATGCAATTATATATAAAATATAAAACATGTCAGATAATATTTTCCCAGTACAAAAATGAAAACAGACGTGTAGAATTATAAGAACGTGTATTCCAGCCAGACAACAGTTCGAAATTCAGCACTTCATAATTTGATCGAATACACTTTAGAGGCTAATTCTATTAATCGGTCCGAGAAAATATACTATACATTTTTATTGAGCATATTCAAAACACAGTTTGTAGATCCGTTTCCCGAAATGCCGTATTTTTGCCGATTTTCTGTCACGGGTTCAATTTCAAATGCTCGACACCATTTTCCCGTTTTCAGGTCCGTTTTTCAACGATGTTATTGCCTCAATCCCGAATAAATTTGTTATTGCTAGAGAGGAAAATAGATAATTTCGTGATGACATCATAGCCATGATTTGACCAATCACAGACCAGAAAATATTTACAGGAAGACACCCGGGTCGGTGTTGTTTTCTAGATTTTTCATCTCAGCTTATGGGAAATAGGTCAACTTTCGATGTTGATATTTAATGCATTTTCACGCTTAAAATCGATATAAAGTCTGTTTTATGTTTGAATCGAGGAGAACCCATAACATTAATTTTAAAAAATAATTTTGAAAGTATAAGAATTTGTGCTCGGGTCTTTTCCATGCAATTACCATTGATTTCCCAACGTTTCACCTCCTCAAAAAGTCTATATCCCGTATGTCCAGAATTATCTATAGCTAAAATGCAAAATATTTCAGTCTGATAAGGTAATTTAGGAAAAAAATACATATAAATGTTGTGTCGTGACAATTGAAATAAGCACCGACATAAAATTTCTCCTTCTTTTGAGGTAATTTTTGAGAAAAGATGTTTAAATTTGGTATCGCGGAGAAGGAAAAAAGCTAAAATGCAAAATATTTTAATCTTATAAGGTATTTTGTGGAAAAATACATATAAATGTTATGCCGCGACAATTAAAATAAGCACCAACATGTAATATTTCCCACTTTTTGAATTCATTTTGACAAAAGATGCATAAATTTGGTATTGCTAGAGATTGCTAAAATGCAATATTTTTCTGTCTGAAAAGGTAATTTAGGAAAAAAATGCATACAAATGTTGTGTCGTGACAATTGAAATAAGCACCAACATAAAATATTTCCCTCTTCTGAGGTCATTTTTGACGAAAGATTATAAATTTGGTATCGCGAGAAAGGAAAAAAACTAAAATGCAAAATATTTCAATCTTATAAGGTATTTTGGGGAAAATACATATAAATGTTGTGTCGCGACAATTGAAATAAGCACTAACATATAATATCTATCACTTTTGGATTCATTTTTGACAAAAGATGTATAAATTTGGTATTGCCAGAAAGGAAAAAAGCTAAAATGCAAAATATTTCAATCTTATAAGGTAATTTTGGGAAAAATACATATAAATGTTGTGTCCCGACAATTGAAATAAGCACCAACATATTATATCTCCTACTTTTGGATTCATTTTTGACAAAAGATGCAACAACTCTGTATCGCAATGAAGGAAAAAAGATAAATGCAAAGTATTTCAGTCTAACAAGGCAATTTAGGGAAAAATACATACAAATGTTGTGTCGTGACAATTCAAATAAGGACCAACACATAATATCTCCCACCTTTTGATTCATTTTAGACAAAAGATGCATAAATTTGGTATCGAGATAAAGGAAAATAGCTAAAATGCAAAATATTTCAGTTTGATAAGGTAATTTAGGAAAAAATTAGTAAAAATGTTGTGTCGTGACAATTGAAATAAGCACCGACATAAAATATCTCCCACTTCTGGGGTCATTTTTGACAAAGGATGTATAAATTTGGTATCGCGAGAAAGGAAAAAAGCTAAAATGGAAAATATTTCAATCTTATAAGATAATATTGGGAAAAATACATATACATATGTAAGTGTTGTGTCCCGACAATTGAAATAAGCACCAACATATAATATCTCCCACTTTTGCATTCATTTTTGACAAAAGATGCAACAATTTGGTATCGCGAGAAAGGAAAAAAGCTAAAATGCAAAATATTTCAATCTTACAAAGTAAATGTTATCTCATGACAATTGAAATAAGCACTGACAAATAATAATTCCTACTTTTGAGGTCTTTTTTGGGAAAAGATGTTTAAATTTGATATCGCGAGACAGGAAAAAAGCTAAAATGTAAATTATTCAATCTTATAAGGTATTTTGGGGAAAAATACATATAAATGTTGTGTCGCGACAATTTAAATAAGAACCTACATATAATATCTCCCACTTGGAGTACATTTTTGACAAAAGATGCATAAATTTGGTATTGCGAGAAAGTTTGTTTGAAATTACATATGAATTTTTTGTCTCCAGCATGAACATAAGCCTCGATAAAATACCCTTTTTTGAAAGATTTATTTAGAAGATAATGTGACGTAAGCATGGAATGTATAAATAAACCAAACGAACGCTATAATTTATAATAGCATTTTGGTTTTAATTTATTATCAAAAATAGATTAAAAAGAGAACGAAGTCGTCGAGTTTTCATACTTTTTGCTTAAAGTTAATTTCGTCATATTAATATCACGTGTTTGAACTGACCAATCGTTAAGAGCAATCCAAAGCTGCCACGAAGTTCACTTCAAGTGCACTTTGCGATCACTCCCGCGATTGCATCTTCCTTTCAAGTGCACTTGTAAGTGGTCACAAGTTCACTCTAGGCTGTCATGGAATCACTTTCAGGAACGCTTTTGGAGTGCACTTGGATGGAATGTTGGGTCAGCACCCAACTGTAGGTAAACTGTATCTTAAAAGGAATGAAAGTCCACTTTTACCGAGTAATTCATTTTTAACTCAATTCTAATATTTATTCCTCGAGCTATTCAGGCCAGAGGAATGATTTTTACTAATTTTTACTATTCATTAAAAATTGACTTTGTTTCTTTGGATTGTGCTTAATGCAAGTGTGAGGTTTTCTAAAAAATATTTTGAAAGCCCCTTCTGTCCTTGATATTTTTTTAAGAGCGATAGTGAGTTAGTTCTTTGAATAATATTTTTATTATTTATATATAGTGAATAAATCAATTTTTTTCCGCTGACAGTCATCTCAAATTTTTCAATTGAACGATGTTATTTCTCTGGAACAGTGGGAGAATGTAAACCAATATGTGCATAAATTGGTAAAAATTCAATTATGACGGCAAATACGTTTACCGTTTTCCAAACTTTTCCATTGTAACGCCATGAAAAAATGCGGCCATGCCTCATGACGTAACGCTCAAAGAACACGTTTATTTCAGATCGTTAAATTTTATTGTCCAAATTCTCCTTGAAATCATTAGAGAAATAGAATCCACATTCGTGTCTCGTGAGAAACGAGATTTCTTCCGTAAATGACTGTTTCCCGTGCAAGACAGCCCATAGCAGACAGGTTCGCGTGAAGCTGTCTTACACGGGTAAATGTCCAATCCAACGTTCCGATTTATTCGACGTCATGATTGTTACCATAATAAACTCTGTGAATTGACGTCACACTTGAAAAATTCATAATGAGATCCTTCAGTTTGTTCGTTGTATTTGACGGAAGAAATAGGTTCTTACACTCGACTAAAATTAAAGATCGGCATATCTTCCACTTGTGTTAGAAATTCTACGTCTTTTCCCTCGTTACACTTGGGAAAAGACGGAATTTCTCACACTCGTGGAATATATCCCTTACCTTTAATATGGTCTCGTATAATATCCTATTATTCTAGACTCTCAATAGTTACATTTTTAAACGCTCTGCAAGCCTCGCCGTTTTGCGACTTAACCATTATGACGTCATGAAAAAGGCGACCATGCCTGATGACGTCACACTCAAGGAACTCATTTATTCCGCATAATCAGAAAAGGGGGTTATGTTTTTGTACAAAATCTTGAAATAATTGGAGAAATAATACCCACAACAGTATCTCGTAAAAAACGACATTGTTACACTCTCGATAGCTAAGTGTTCAAATATCTTAAACACTTGGAAAGCATCGGGTCTAAAAATTTTAGAATTTAAATATCTAAAGTCTAGAAATGTCGTTTCTAACTCGATGTGGTTATGGATTATATATATTAACGATATACACTTTTTTATATTCAGTTGAATATAATTTATTTCCGTCTCATCGATTGCCGTGCTTGTTAAATCCATTGTTTCGAAAAGTCATTATGTTCAGTTCATTTCCGTATAGTTTGCTTTTCAGTTTCCATACGCTTTCATAAAATGATAATATGTTATATTTCATACCTTTTCGCATTCAAAATATTCTTGGCAAGCTCCGCAACAGAAAAAGGTAGGATGATTTTTTTTCAAAGTAAAAATCCTTAAGTTACTCTCGTCTACTCTGCTGTTTCAATTCAGGACCATTGCGGTTTACAATTTTTCTTGTTGTTTTGCAACTACTTTGTCTTTTTCCCATTTGGATTTAAACTTTTTGAAAATTTGAATTCTGTTCGGTAATTTTGTTTGTTCTCCCTTTTATTGTCATAATGAAATTTATCATAATTTTTTTTCGCTCCATACCTTTTGTCAAACAGTAAACCAGTCAAAGCTGATTTTAACGGCATTTTTCTACTTTGTTGATGTCACTATTATTTCCTGGGTCTGGTTTACAGATAGACAACAGAGAGCCAAGTGCTCTTTTACTTTATTACCTCTGTTGATTAAAAGGTCATAAAATAATATAAATAGGAGAAAAATATATCGGAATACAGGAAAGAAAAATCTTAAGTATTAAGAACTTATAACTAAGTACATCCAGGAAATGCATCCTTAGAGCAAGCTTATTTGATGACCTACAATTTGTGCTATTGTGAGGCTACATTTTTGTACTTTAATGGTGGTTAAGACCTTAAGGGATGCGAGTCATATATTCGAAAATTTATATTTTTCTCTGTTGGCGTGTAATGTTTTCAGTGTACATGTAGTGGTGTTTTGGGATATAATGCACACATAAAACTAGAATGCTAAGTATTTCATTTCATTGAATACGAATTAAGTCTACCCATTACTTTGTCTAAACTGTCAATCGTTTCATGTTATCAAAAAACATGATGTTCAAATCCTTCTGGCGCCTGAAACTACTGAACGTTCTTTGTTTCAGAATTTTTTTCAATAGTTGTACATTTTCTTTTGGATGCTTTTAGATATTAAAACGAGTAATTTCGGATTATGGGCTTTTTTAACAGGTAACTGGTTTGAAGCAAAGAGACTTTGTAATAATTCCTTTAAAGATTACAGGAATATTATACATGAAGTACACGGTCATGACGATGTTCT
>MJUU01006414.1:54633-76825 GCA_002080025.1 Modiolus philippinarum
GCTTGAGGCATTTCATTTAGATTGTAAAGCAATTATCTGTAAAATATGAAGGAGTTGTCATTCACTCAAAAGCCAGTATTATAATATTTTCAAACAATAAATTGACTATTCAGTATAATTCATATAAACACAAAGCAATAATAGATTAAGGGAGTGTAATCATTACTTTAATAAAAAAAACAAGTAATAGATTTAGAGAGTGTAATCATTACTTTAATAATGAAAAAAACAAGTATAAAGCATTGGAGGATAAAAATGGCGTTTTGGATTTCAAACCACCTTTTTGGAAAAATTTTTACAATTTGTGCAGAATAAATTATCAAAAATGTAATATACACACAAATTATGTCCTTGTCATCAGGATCTTGTGATGATCAAATCAAGAAATCAGCCCCCAAACCCAACCAAAAAAATACGTAAAAAAATAAAAAAATACATACCCACTGTAGCACATTTAAAGCCCCAGGTTCCATAATAGTATAAAACTCTAAATCATCTCTTTTAAATTCTGTAAGCTCTAAACCTTCCTACTCCATAATGAATAACTCTATGTAATTACATTTATAACACCTGTTTTATCACCTTCACAGTTTTCTATAGACCTTAATTACTCCAATTATGGCATGCATGGGTGAAGTTAAATTTGGCTAAATTAGTCTATCTATTGAGTGTCTATAATTTTTGATTATTGTAATTATTTCTTGAGTACTTAACAATATTCTTAATATATAAGAACATGATTATCCCCATCTTCGTGATATTTACGAAGAAGGGGATTATCATGTTCTTACATATACTAAAAATTGATATTCACCAACGCCGGAGGCGGAGATTAATATCTGAATTTTTAGGTCTATTAAAACAGATATCGACCTCTTCAAAATTTATTACATAATTAATAATCAGCTTACCTGGTAATTGTAAGATTTCCAACAATTTTCTTTCAGGATAACATATAGTACAAGACGGTAGTTGTACATTTGTATTTACTTTTCAATGTTCTTTCCAATCTCTTCATACAAAGATGAATGCATCAGGCAGCTATCAGTAGATTATTTTATGTTCATGACATATTTTTTTTCATTGATTTTATATAACGTCACAAAAATCTCTCGATTCTGCAACATATGTACACGTCTTTTTTCAAAGTTCAGATTTTTTCGTGACATATTATAATGAGAATTTGAAATTGCGTCTTTAAAGTCTTTTAGGGAAATAATAAATGAACATCACCTACCTTGTGTTACTACGACTCAGTCTGATTCCCAGGTCTAGAAATTCAGGTGAAACTTGCAGAACTGCTAAAACGCATACACCGACTGTGTATCGCATTATCTTAATAGCGATCACCTTCCGAGTATTTGTAATTAGCTGTCTACTTGTTGCAAAATGATTCTAAAGGACCACCAGTTAAACCTTGAAATTCCTAGAGAGGACTATGCGATATATCTTTTATTTTCTTTTTCTTTTAATATACATGAATGATGATTTCTCTTTTATTTACTTTGAACCACAAACAACATTATCTGATATTAATTCATTGTTCTAGCTGTCGTTGCATTGTTATGTATGTTGTCATAATTGTGTTATGTTAACCTTTTGCAGCACGTACTGTGACTATGTTGCAATAAACTTGTCTTGTCTTGTCTTGTGAACTCAGAACAACAAACGTCTGCTTCTAGCCCAACGCCATTTTGTTAAATGTTATGTTGGGCTTCCCGAACATACTTATAATAAAGCCTTTCTGATTGGTCGAAAGTCTCGTGACTCCGTGTAAATCTGTTTTTCATTGGCTATTAAAATAGATTCTCAAAATAGATTTCGCGGGTCAATATCGTTTTTAAGCAGACCTGAGAAATGGGGGTGAAGTGAAAGAGAGTCAATTCGATTTTTAATTGAATATCATGTGACAGGTTTTCATCCAATAGATTAACACTATTATAATTATATTGCGGAAAAAACACATGTCATCAACAACGGACAAAGATTATGAATACTTAACTATTATTAATAGAAAAAAATGATATTGGAGAACAATGCGTATCGTTCTGATTTGACAAATTATACACAAAAAACGAGGAAGGCAGTGGGTACAAAATTAGCTCCCACTTACGCCATTTAATTAATGTATTTTTTAAAACAAAAACTGTATCAGGCGATTGAAAGTAACAAATAGACTGGTTTGGAATTTGCTACTCAATTCGAATCATTGTGGAAGATACATGTATCCTTGGATACATATAACTGCTTTTATTATTTGACGAAATCTAATGAAATAATATATCTTTTTCCGAACTCTTACAATGTCAGTACAGAGCTATANAATTAACCATGGAAACAAATACCAACACAGTATAATATCCTTTTCTTAATATTTTAGTAATTGAAGAAGAAATGATTATTTTTAAGAGTATATTCTATAAAGACACAGATACGGACCAATAATTAAATATCCATTCTTGCAATCCCAAGATGTAATGAAAAAATGTTTATAATAACTTGAAATAATTTTTTTTATGTACAAGATTTAATTACACAAGGAACTGACATGACAAAATCAACTCCGATTGCACAACACAAGAAAGATCAATCGATGATGACGAATTTCCTCGTAACCGGAGGAGTTTTAGAACCCCAAAAAAATTGCCGATTCTTAGATAAATTTCCATATCAAACTATAATACCTTAATACAAATTTAACGTCAAACGAAAAATTTAATGCAATATTGACCCGTTCAAAATTTTACCAAATAATTAGAAACAATAATATCCATTTGGCAAAATGGTATAATCCTCGAATTCGTACATGTACATGTGATAACAAACATTAATTGCAAACTGAAGAAAACATCGGGACAGTCAATAAATTCTGATAACGATACATGTATATCATGTAAAAATGAAAATATAACTTATTGTATTTAATGTAAAAAATAAATATTAGACAAACCTGGAACAGCTTAACCGAGGGATCACACATACAAGGAAACAAATATATGACCACATTTAGCAATTTTCAAATATATCCTACTTTCGGATGAAAAGTTTGAATAATTTTTTGCCCCACTCAACCTCTCGGCAACTGATGTTGAAATCATTATGCATAACTAATCCTACCTTTTTGGCAAAATACCTGAAAGTAGAGATGCAACATTTGTCCAACATCATAACTGGTAAGTTAGGATGTTAAAAGTTCGTACACTGAAATTCAGAATGAATTTTGAATAAGGCAATACAATCTTAGTATAAAAGCGCTTAGGTGCAACTGCAGACAGATTTCATGCCATTTTATTTAAGAGTTGGTTAGGTTTGTACTGAAAAACAATTGATTTTTTCTTTTTCGTCAGAAATAAAAATATTTACAAATAAAGAAAACTGCATTGGGACTATGCACGGGAATCACAGACAAAATATCAGAAACACACGATTTACCTAATATTCAAATAGGACGACTGAGCGTGCTAATCATATCCAAGTAGCATCTATAAGAGCTATACCAAAAGGCACAATCTAGAAACAATAAAGATACATTGTTATTTTTTGTTATTGTCCAGGCATCTTTTAAACAGCAAGGATCAACTAGCCGATACTATCGCTACGTAAAATTGAACAATTTCATTTCGTAAATAAATTTATCGATAGTAAAAGACAGCCGCTAAATTTAAAACGGTTATTGATAAATGCAAGTTTATTAGAAGTCAGTAGCGTCTTCGGACAAATTGGAAATTGCTAATCTGGTGCCTGTTTAATGAATGTATCCAAAGACCAATCTTAGCTAAGATGTATCTTAGGATGGTCTTAAGTCCAATTTTCGTCATAAGTCATTTCTTTAGACCATACATGTATCTTAGGACAAGGATGTGTCTTAAGACCATCTTAAGATATATCTCATCCTAGGACACTCTCATTAAACTGGCCCTTGATAGCTTCTTAGTTCAGCGTAAACAATTCTGAGATGCCCATGTAGAAACTTCGAACGTCATATTTTTTTTAAATGTTATTTTTTCATTTTAGAAATGATATTTTCTAGAATCTCTTTGCTAAATTTGTTAAAGAGGAACTTTGTAAAAAAAATTAAAATGACGCTTAATGTAGATCGATAGTCTTCCGCCATTTTGAATTTGTTATTTATGCTGTTATGATATTATCTGCTTTTTTAAAAAATGCAATATACTTTTATTTGTAATGAATCAATCAATATTATATCCATGATAAAAAATGCAAAGGACCTACATGAACTTGATTTAACATTTCTTTATCTAATTAGACGAGATATGGTAACTTGATAAATAAATAGGAAGATGATTTTTGAAAAAGGGAGATAATCTGATAAAAATATTTTACATAGATATCACTATGAAAATTCACATTTTACAAATTATAGGGAAAACAAAGTCGGTGACCCCCATTTTTTCTTTTTATTTATTGAAAGTATGTTCAAAAGGCTTACACATGAGTAAAGTAGACAGAAATATATGGAATAGTTTAAAAGAAATTAACAATATACCTGTTTTTCCATATATATTCATTAGAAATATTTGATTATTTTGATATCATTTATTTCAAAACAAGCACGGTGACCCCACATTTTATTTTTTTATTTCAATGCTTATATAATAAGGAAACTTTCCTGTAAAAAAAATCTATGGAAAAAAATTGGAGTACCCATCTACCTTAAAGTGTTTGGTCTTAATTTTTTTTAAATTTACCCTTTCATTTCTTGATAAAAATCTATTCATATTATGCAAGTTCTACCTTTAATGAAAGTAAAGTGTTCATTGTCAATAACGTCGCTTAAATGTACACGCAAGGTACGTGTGAGTCAATGAAAACTTTGGAAATTATGGTTATGCAGGACTTGCCAACCTTAAATTCTGCTGTGGTTGGTCGTTACCCAACATTCAGGTATGTAGTGGCAGGTCATATCGCGTTAAGCCATCTGGGCACCTTTTTAAGAATAATTTGCATAAGTTCCTTACCATTTATTACCATATATGAGGGTGGCAAGACTTTCTTTCATGTGTATTGGCAGAGTGATATTAATCTTAAAAATTGTATAACTTGTTTTGTGGCGGGTCATTTGCGGGTGACGATCTAGTGGGTGCGGGTGTGAAATGCTGACCTGTGGTATTAGTAATTATTATACATGTAGCGGGTCACATCACTAAAAAAATGGGCAAATTGGCACATATAGTTATGTCGAATTTTTCATTCGATCAATATATGAATTGTGTGCAATATTAATATTCAAGATCTATTTATTTTATTTTCTATAGCATGTTTAAAACGACATTTGTTTTTCACATTTTATTTAGGCCTCATTTTGTCTGTGTATCAACAGTCTTCAATACGAAAATGCATTTACAACTGCTTGCTTAGATTCGTGCTTTGTTAACAGATCAACTGACAAGGTTTCTGCTTATTGTTCATCAGGACATGGATTGCCAGTGTTTAGATATATTCCTGGTAAGTGTGACCACTACAACAGATCTTCTGGAAAGTAAAGATATCTAAAGTTATGGGGATTTATTTATGCATAGAATATCATATGGGGTTTTCAAGTCACATCCCAAATTAATTCCAAAACATCCATATCAATCTGAGAGTTTTCCCGAGTAGTGATTGAGGTCGAGGAAGGATCAGATATCATATACAGAAACCCATATAAGTGTACGTTTATTATTCATTTCCGATTTTGGTTTGTCAATTAATCAATTAACAATAAATTAATATTGCCATTTTTGAAATATTGCCTTTTTGTGAGATTTCCCAATTTCATTATTTCGTCTAGATGTATGCTTTCTTTATATTTCAGTTATTGCGTACTTGTTCGTGAGATAATTTCGCATATGAATATACTCTCATACTCTCAAAATTTTGCATTTATCTTTGTTATTTAGAAATGTTATACTGATCACCTGTTGAAAGTGCCCACATCTCACTATATTATTATGCCAAGTTTTCTTACAATCGACTTAATGAGTGCACTGTGGTTGTCTATATGTTGTTATCGTCCACTAGCCTAAGACACCAGTGCTTTTGTCGGGCAATGGATGACAGTGATTGTAAGAACACTTTGCAAGTTTAATTTATGTCTGTTGACGATTCCGCATCCATGACCTGAAAAGAAATAGGTGTAGCGTCTTTCGACAATTAGTAAAGAATTCCGCTCAAACCGGTGCTAGGGGCCGTCTTAAACTTACTATGAGGTATGAGCAAAGTTCATTGTTGATGGCCTCGTGGTGACTTCAAGATGAAGAACAACAATCATGTTTGTTTTTACCATGTATTTGTAGAGATTTTGTCTAATATACATTTACTCCATATCCTTTCATTGTTATTTATGGCACAAGGAGTAATATAAAGTCAAAAATGTTTTATATTTGAATGGTGGATGGCTATATACCTGCATAATTTTTCATTTTTTTTTTATTTGTTGAGGCATGTTTGACTTAAATTCTCTCTATTAAAGCAAATATTAGAATTGTCGATTCAGCATTTTATAACATAATGTCAATATAAAACATATGGCAAAATGAAGGTCGGTTTGCTAATTTGCATATGACCGCCATTTGAAAACAATATGGCCGACTTAATTGTAATGCAATAGTAAGGGCTTGATAATAAAAAAAACTAAATTTTACTCAATAAATTATGTGTTGGCAATTTCTCTTTTCTTAAATTTACCCCAACACCGGTTTTGAATTCTCGGTGCGAATTTGGCATTTGAACTCAATAAACTGGAGGTTCCTGGTAATGTTCTAAGAAGCACTTTTCTTTATATTCCTAACTAGATTTTGTCAAAAACCTGAAATTTGGAGGCCATTCCTTCGAAATTGGGCCACTGAATACAAACTCTCTTTCCTGTAATGCCACTTCCGGTAAATATACTTGGTTTTTGGATCTGTTTCGATTTGTTGGTTACTGAAACCTACAAAAAACGTGTTTTTTCATATTTTCTTACTTTGACGCCATTTTCTTGACGTGAAGTGGAAAATCAAATACAAAATCTAAATACAAACCCATTCCATCTGCAGAAATTAAACTTGTCTTGTCGTCTGCACCGGTGTCCTCAGATCATGTGATCATGTATGGAATGTGAGGTACCAATTGAGTAGAAATTCATTATTTAAAATTGTATGTTGACCCGGGATGTCTAGGTCTTCGGAAATTGATTCTAAAATTATGTATTGTGACGTCATCGACGTCATGAATAATTCATAACTTCATGAATAAAAAAGTGCCCCTTATTTTGCCATATGACATAAAAACAAACTATAATGAGTGACTCGAGTTTAACAAATTCATGTACTATAATACCATTTATATATAATACTTGTAAAATAAGAGCAAAAAAAACGCCCATTTACTAACCGCATAAGCCGCAAAGAACATTGTATAGAATAATAAATACAATTAAAAGGTCAATAGTTCAGAGAGCAATTGCAATGTCTTTCACCAGTTTTCACCATGATTACATGTTTGAGTTACCTAAATCAAAACTCAAACATGTAAAATGTGTGTCTCATTGAGGTCTGCACAGTTTTTTAGGTAAAAAAATGTGCAGACCTCAATGAGACACACATTTTCTCTTACACATTTGACCATATATCTCTTAAAGTTTACACGTTTAAGCGATAACAAGGTAAAAAAGGTCATCGGTGACCTTGTCCAGAGACCTTTGACCTTCACATTTTTAGATGACCGGATATCACCTATTAACAATGGCGAATGTTTCAGGTCTTTATGACTTATCGTTTTGGAGTATTTAGCATTAACGGAAACTAAAAATTCTTCAAAGGGCATTAACTCATATAAAGAGTCGTCGATTCATTTCGGACCAAATGTAACAAAGTTGCGTCTCGTTAAGATGAACATTTTTCTCATTATATTTGATCAGCTATCTATTACAGTTTCCGAGTTTATCTGATAACAAGGTAAAAGGTCACAGTCAAAGGTCACCGATGACCTTCAACCTGGTACTCAAATTGAAGGTCTCTTCGCACTGATCGTTTTAAATATATATGTTTACTATAATATCTAAGCGTTTAAAAGTTATTTGCAAAAAACGTTTTACCGGAACGCGTCAAAGGCTATAACTCAAAAACGGTTCATCGCAGAGTTTTTTTCAAATGTATCAAATGAAGATCTCAATAAGCGGAGTCTTTTTGCAATACATGTATAATGTTTTCATAATTTTATTTTATTGTTTTCGAGATATGGCGATAACAAAATTTCGAATGGCGGACGAAAAAAAAAATTTTTGACCCCAGATTTGTAATCAGGACCAAGAAAGCCACATGGAAACCAAATTTGATGGAAATCCGAAAACTTTGAGAAATTTGCATATTTAGGGGTCAAAAACGCGTAACCGGGGTCGCGACCCATAACAATTTTTTTCATGATAAATCATCCTTAGTATGTACGCGACATTTTACACATCTCAGATTTTTGATATCGGTTTCTGAATCTATCCGATAACAAGGGTTTTCGGTGTTGGGGAGATAACTCCGTTACTAAAAATAGCTCAATATGTTTGTGTCGGTTTTGAAGTCCCAGATCCAATGTAGATTAATCACACTATGTATCAAATAGATTTGTCGTGTAGTTTTTCTGCCAGTGTGCGACGGAAGAAGAAAAAAAAAGTAATCGGCAAAATTACAGTAAGGTCTTTCACTGTGGTGAAATACCTTAATTAATGAAATAATAAAATATATTAATTCGTCATTTGTTTCTTCAATATTATCAGTCTTCGATATCACTTTCAGTTACAGTTTAACCCACAATTTCTTTCCAGATGCGTGTACCAAGTTAGGACTATTCAAGTCGACAATTCTCCGGTGATTTTTACACCTGCTTTGTCTTTTTAGCCTCTTGAAACTTTGGCTTTTGCCAATTCTGTTCTGTAATTTTGATGTTATCCCATTTACAGGAATTTCTTAAATGGATTTCGTCGGGATTTAGCATTACAAATTCTGGTCTGCTTTAAAGAATTGCAGGATATTAAAATAAAATTAACACTACCATTAAATGTAGCTTCATGTGAAATATGTTTCGACAAAAATTGACAAGTTAAGGGAGTACGAGTGTCAGAAATTTTGTAATTAGAATTAAAATTGTTAGCTTTTGGTTTGAAGAGCACTACTAATGGAACAACTTGAGCAAAAGTTTGAAAATCCATGTAGGAATTTTGGAGATATAAGACTTCAAAATTTTGGCCGGAAACAGATCTCTCTGGAGTTTTCCTTCAATTTGCATAAGATGTTTATAGGCTTTTAAATAATATATGAAATTATAATTGGAATTGGATTAAATTTTATGCACAGTCTATTTTATGTATTNTTTTAGCACTGTTTGAATGGATAAAACCCGAGGATATAGAATGCTTCTGAAATCTGACGCTCGTACTCCCTTAAGTATCAATATTTGTACATTTTGTATGCATTTGAAAGCTGCAACTGAAAGATGTATATCCTAGACTGATGCAAAAATTGGTTTCTTACACCTAACAGTTTTTCCACATCCTACGAAATATTTTGAATGTCATGTTTCTCGTGTTGTTCAATACTTTTTTTAAAGATTGTTTTCAACAATTTGCTGCAACTCTTTTCATTTTTGAACAGAAGATGACAGGAAACACCTACAAAGGCCGAAAATGAAAGCACATATCATAATAAACAAAGGAACTGCACAAGAAAAACACACAAAAGAAAAACGACAAAAGACAAACAAAGGAAAGGGTAGGAGCTTGGAATAGCCGGACTTGGTACCGGCACTAGCAAGAGCTAGCGGAAGAGTTAAACTGGCTTATGGATACCCAAACCCCATCTCCTTCAAGTATACTCATATTATATTAAACATACAAATAAAGACTGGATTGCACATTTATAATATTTTTTGTGTTTATTAGGATTGGAGCATAAAGTAGACCGAACATTCGATGATAACTATCAGTATCAGTGCTTAATTAGCCATCATAAGAGAATCGCAGTGGTAAATTGCCTCTCCAAGCAGCCACTTGTCTGCAGAAAAACAAACGGTATATGTTAATAATTACATGTTATTACATAGATACATTATTCTGACACGTTTGTTTTGTTTTACACAACTTGCGTCATTTACACGTTTGATTTCGACTGCTCACTTAAATGAAGGTTCATAAAATTAACTGCAAAAAGTTGATTATATAATTTATTAATTTAAAAAAAGTCGCAATAGTGAAAAACAAATGGCATACATGTTGTTACCACAGATAATCCATAGATATCCATCCACTGTAGGTGTAGCAATACAGACCGTTCAAATTTACTGAAAGCAAGTAAGAAGTTTACCACAGGCGCAAAACCAGGATTAAACGTCACGTTATTAACTTTTTTGCTGCAACGGCAAGATTAAGACATATATACTTTCGGAGCCAAAGGTTGTTTTTCTCTATCCGTTACATAGACGTACAGTGATGTTAAAAATAGAGATACGTCAAAGAACCTAAAGCTAGTACTCGGTGGATAAAGTACTTCCGAATAGATTTATAAGATTCCGCGTAGTTGAAATATAGATCCAGCTTTTTTTGGAATGATGGGGGAAGGGCTTTTGATTAAATTTATGATTTATATTTCGATTTATCACACACAACTAATTACACTAATTTATATTTCAATAAGAGACAGCATTTGAATGGGGGAAACATAAGTCACTATATAACGTGTGAAAAATACAAGAGGCTATTGATACATTCTCAGAAATTCTTTTATGATTGCAAACGTTTAGACGTTGGTTTGAAGAAGATGTTTACTATCGCTTGTTCACTTTTAGACAGTGCAATGAGCAAAAACAAAAAACAAACAAACAAACAAAAACAAAAACAAAATAACAAAAAAAAACAAAAAACAAAAACAAACAACAAAACAAAGAAAAAAAATACAGAAAAAAGAAGAAAAAAAGAAAAGAAACCATACAATGCGGCGGGTTTCAGATGAATCAAATAGGTGGATATAACAGGTAAAATAATCATTTTGTCATCCATTGAATTACAAACGTTCGAGTTAAAATAGTCATAGATGAAAAACTTTGAAGACTATTTTAACGTACCAGACCAAAAGTATTTTGATTATTTACCATCACTTGACGTCCTTAGTTTGTAAAAATAAATAAATTCCTTCACTTAACCTCTCATGTAAAAGTAATCATCAGATTGTAACTTTATCGAGTAATGCACGACATGCTTCCACCAAAAAAAAATCCACATTTCTATTTTGAATCAATGAAAACTTAAAATTGACGTAACTTGAAATAAGCGAAGAGTAAATTGCAGTATTTGTCAAATAACTGAAAAGAGTTTAAGCTATAACAAAAATTATAAATTTACTGACCACGGATATCCCTTCCCCCAATGCCCCAGGGAATCACTGCACAAGTAACTACATTTGAAGCACATTTCACTTTATTAAGTGTTCTATTTTATAGCAGGAATAAAAATATTTAAATTTTTCAAAGCTGCAATAAAATGTAACCTTTTTACCACTTCCAAACAAAAAAAAACAAAAAAAAAACAAAAAAAAAAAAAACAAAAACATTTTTTAATCAACGACAAAAGCTCTTGAATGACAAATAACATTTTTTATGTCAAAATGAAACTTGAATTTTAGTTTATAGCAGGAAATAGCATACATTTTAAAATTTGAGAAAGTTGCGTCAAAGCATTCTCTTTATATCATCCAGAAGCGAAAATTGCATTTTGTTAACAATCAAGGGCAAATAACTCGATGACGGTACTTTCGTCAAAATCGAATTTGACCTTCATTTTATAGAAGGACAATTGCCTATAGAAATATGAGCGTCTTTTTATCATCTAGAAACGAAAAAAAATGCAT
Source organism: Modiolus philippinarum (assembly GCA_002080025.1). Taxonomy (NCBI): domain Eukaryota; kingdom Metazoa; phylum Mollusca; class Bivalvia; order Mytilida; family Modiolidae; genus Modiolus; species Modiolus philippinarum. Next base: position 66,504 of record MJUU01006414.1, read on the forward strand.
CTTTTTTTTTAAATCGGGACAAATAACTCTTTAATTAGAAATGGGAATTTCATCTGTATCGAACTTGGTCTTCAAATTACAGTAGAGTGTTAGATATAATAGTATGAGAAAGCTGGGTTACGTATCTTTTTTTTCATCGTGAAACGAAACAAAAATTGTTTTCAACAATCAATTGCAAGGGCAAAGGCATAAAAGTCCGTAAAAAGATTCCCCGTGCAAGAGATGTATGCTCTCTATATTTTTCAGTTATGGTGTACTTGTGCGTGGGAGAATTTCTCATATGGATATACTATTCATACTTTCAAATTTTGGCATTTGTTTTTGTAATTTCGAAATGTGATCCAGACCACCTGTTTTAAGTGCCCTCATCTCACTATTTTATAACACCAAGTTTTTACATTCGACTTGATGAGTGCCCTGTGTTTGTCTATATGTTGTAATCGTGCCCTAGCTTAAGACAATAGTGCTTTTGTCGGGCAAAGGATGACAGTGATTGTAAGAGCACTTTGCCAGTTTTATTGATGTTTGTTGACAATCCCGCACCCATGACCAATAAAGACATGGATGTAGCGTTGCTCGACAACTAGCAAAGAATTCCGCTTAAACCGGTGCTTGGGCCGTCTTGAACTTACTTTGAGGTTTGAGCAAAACTCATTGTTGAAGGCCTCATGGTGACTTCAAGATGAAGAACAACAATAAAAGCATTGTTCCTTTGCTTGTTTTTTACCATGTATTTGTAAAGACTTTGTCTCATGTGCATTTACTCCATATCCTTTTATTCACCATGTAAATCTTGATCTTCAAACAGGAATTTCGTCAAAATCAAACTTGACTTTCATTTAATAGTTGGGACATATTAAAATTGAAGAAATTCTCTTTTTGTCAACCAGAAACAAAATAAAATGGATTTTTTAACAATCAAGGGCAAGGAATCCTTGACCGACAAATGGAAAGTTCGACAAAAAGAACTTGACCTGCATTTAATAGCAGGGTTATGACATTACAATTTGAAAAAGCTGCGTTTATGCTTTCTCTTTTTATCATCCAAAAAACGGAAACATGCATTTTATAACCAAGGGCAAGCACCTCTTTGAAATACAAACAGGAATTGTGTCAAAAATGAACTTTACCTTTATGTCTTATAAGGCAATAACAAATTTAAACTTGAAAAAGCCAGTTAAAGCGTTCTTTTTCATCACTTGGAAACGGAAAAATGCATTTTAAGCAACCGAGGGCAAAAAAATCTTGACGGACAAAAGGGAAATTCGTTTAAATCGTAATTTATTGTAGGGAGTATCATATTGAAATTTTAGAAAACTGCATTAAAGAGTTTTCTTTTTATCACTCAGAAACGGTAAAGAATTCATTCTTAACAATCAAAGACAAATAAGTCTTGAAGAATAAGTGTAAGTTTCGTCAAATTAGAATTTTGGAAAGCTGTGTTAAAGCGTTTTATTTTTATCATCTAGAAACAAAAAAAAGTTTGACGGACATAATCGACATATACAACATGTGTAAAAATCGGTATCTGGAGCCTTTGTCAAAATCGACACCCTGGGTCCTCTTTTTGTACCAAGATTAATATTGAAAGAATCTGAAAGATTATTGCGCATGTACAAACTATAGGCAATCATTCTTCACAAAAATCCAAATCCTTATCGGAGGAATTTGAATGAAAAATGTGTTACGAACGGACAAATGGAGGGACTGAAGCAGACAGACGGACAGAACCAACAACAATATCTCCGAACTTTCATTCGAAGGTGCGGGGACAAAAATGTCAAAGACTAGATTGCTAGTGCAAGTTTGACATATCTCAACAACTGATATGTATATGCTTCTCTGGTACTTCGAAAAGGATCGGTCCAGAATAAAGTAATAGTTCAAATGCAGTTTCCTCAAGTGCATGATTAAGACATTTTTGTTTTTCGTTTGTTGGTTTTACTGGGATATTTTGTCTTAAAACTAAACATTTTTTTGCAAATCAAAATTATTTTTTTACAACAATTTCAAGCACTTGAACTGTTATTCTGTTCTCATGACTTTTTTCAAATGTTATCCATTATATATGCAGTAAATATCCAGCCAAAACTTAATAAATTATGTTTGTTATTTATTTTGTATCGCTTGTGTTTAAATTATGTCTGATGCAATCTGTGTACCGGAAGTTACAATGTAACTCAATAACTGCTACTTACTTAAGTCTTCCCTCTTATGCAATTCAATAACCATCGCTACAAAAATAAGCACAGATTTCTCAAAACTGCGATAATACAAATGTAAAAGCAATTGAGTCAACACCAACGATACAATTTTTAGATGTGGCACATCAGTTAGTGTGATATTAAACGTTTTTGGGCGGCTGTTAAAAGAAGTAGTAAATAATAATGTTAAATTGAAAGTAAATAAGAAAAAATAGTTTTCATTTTGAAAATTAAGATATATCTATTAAAAAGACAAAACAAAATTATTATTATTATTATAATTTTAACTATATTAAAGAAATAATTGACCAACCAAAACAAAAAGAGAGTATATTTACAAAAACAGGAAAACAGCAAACACCTACAATGGCCAGGAAGTACAATCACATGCCACAATTTACAAGCAAACTGCACCAGAAAAACAATAATGAAAACAAGAGACAAACATAAATAACGATAAGAACTCGGGATAGCCGGACTTTTTACCGGCACCAGCAAAAGCCAGTGGTAGGGTTAAACCGGTTTATGGGTACCCAAACCTCCCCTTTCTCTATCCCGTTTCCCTATAGTATCATAAACACGCGAATAAAACCCAATACAGGTAGACTACTAACTCAATGACCACTATCTTGGAACAGAAAAAGCATAAGACAAAACGTTATTTTGAAAGAAAGGTCAAAGGTGAAATAGATCCATGCTTAAAATTATGGTTTACATAATTTATACAAAATTGGAAATAAAGGAACAGTTACAAGGATATATCTAACAAACTCAATTATGTTTGGCAAGTTAGTCATTCGATTTGAACAAATCATTGTACAGAGTTTAATATTAAGTAATAATAAAAGAAATGTTTTAATTATTTATTTATTTGTTTGCTACTATTATTAATTACAATTATGATTATTTTTATTTTAAAGATTGTCCATCCGTTTACATGGATGTTTGGAGTATTGCTGTTTCTCACTGTGTTTCGTGCAAAAGCTTTTTACGCCAGATTTTGAATCAAACACATCCTACAACTTGGTTAAGCCCATTCAGACGTCTAAAAACATTTCAACATGGTAAACATTTACTTTTTATTTCAAGTTATTTTTAAAAAAAATCAATAAAAATAAATCTATATTGATACAACGGCAGTAAGATACCGAAGGAACAAGGCAAGCGATGACCACAAAACTCGAAGTTCAAGCATGGCAAACGGCAACAGAGATAAACAAAGACAAAACAAGAACGTGAGACAGCTACAATGCATGGAAAAATACGACATTAAAAACTAAGGCACTCATTGTATAAAACTCCCATGAAAACTAGGAGTAACATCAGGTGCTCCGGAGGGTAAGCATGTCATTCCCCGCTAGCGACACACGTCACACTATCTTTGAGGAATGTAGTGTTTTGAAAGATCTGTTTTCTAGCAGATTGGTAAATGTTATTTTCTAACCATTAGACAAAAAAGAAAAACAAACAAACAAACAAACAAACAAAAAAAAAAAAAAAAACAATAAGATCTATGATACATGTTACCTCATTATCCCTCAAATAGTACCATGGTGAAATTTTTAAGAGCTTTTTGTACAATGTAACTATCTATAGTATGAAAATAATCACAAGAACAAATTGGTAGCACAAACACTGCCGAAGACAAAACTAAAATTTTACAGTATGATATACAAGACAACACAAAAACTAAAGTACTGACAGTGTGAACTCCAATAAAAACAGGGAGTGACATCAGGTGCTCCGGATGGGTAAGCATGTCTCGCTCCGCTAGCGGCACCCGTCACACTATCAGTGAGTCAATCCAGGAAGATGTCAAATCCGTTTATGTCCGTTTATGTCAAATTCGCGAAGACGTGAAATCTAGCTGAAAATGTCCGTTTTCATTTGGGACAGAAACACTTCATATCTGCCAATTATGTCATCTTGACGGCCATAGAATTTCTTAAGGGATGATATTAATAAAGGCTGAACAAGTCCCTGACTTAGCTTTTGCAATAGTAAGTATCTGCTGTAGGGAAAAATCACTGTATAGACTACGTGCTCGACAGTAACGAATCAACTGTGAAATGTACACAATAAGTTGGAAAGGTAGATATATTGCTACTCAGAAAGGAAAAGTTAACAATCGGGAAGTTAAAATCATCACGTTTGTCATATAGCTTAGATTTCAAATGACCATCTTCGTCAATGAATATTAAAAGATCTAGTTCCCATGGGAATCCCAATTGTCTGTTGTAAAACGCAGCCTCCAAATTCGACAAGAATATTATCTATTAAAAATTCCAACAACTTGACTACGTCATTCTACGTGTAATTCTTGTTTGCCTCAGTGTGATACTTTACAAAATATGTTTGGCTTTTTAAGTTCGAAAGGAAATGAGAATACTAAGTAAACACTTCAATGAATATCGAAATAAACTAAAAAGCCAGTTGTTCAAAGAACAATACCTTTGTCTTTGTATGTTGTATCATCCCTAAAATTTTTGTTTAATGTTTATCATAGGAATTTCTTCCTTTTAGTTTCGGTATTCGTTTGCTGATGCATTATGTTCAAAACAATGATGTTTATTGGAAACAAACATTGTCAAATCTTATATTAAATGGGTGATCAAGACTTTTTTAAACAAAAACTTAAGCTTGTTGATATGGAAAAGAAAGTAACTTACGATAGGCAATGTAATCTTTTTCGTCGTTCCAACATTGACATTGACATATTATAGATTTATCGTAAAGAGAATTTAGCATTGACACAAACTAGAAATCTTAAAAAAACACATTTAAAGAATCGCTAAATCTTCTCTACTGATTATGGGATAGTTTGAACATCTGATTAGCTATTTGCATATACTAACAAGACTAAAATTCAAAAGTTTAGGTTATCACCCACCTTGATATAATTTGATATAAATAACAAAATACCGAAGTTACTGTTAATTTGTTTTCTGCATATTCGTATTTCGACAACCTTTGTCTCATCAGTGCAGATAAAACCAAAACATTTGGAAGTCTATTAACCGAAAACGTGTAAAAGCTGATAGAGAACAAATAATCAAAAGGGTCTAAATAGAAAAGCCAAATTCAGCGAAGGACATGAGGGAGATCTTTAGTTTTAAGCAAAATTTTGTAAAATTAGATATTACAAGTTTCAATAAATCGGTTTTCGATGCAGCACTGAAGTACTGACTACTGGGTTGATGAATACCCTCGGGGACTAACAGTCCAACCGCAGAGGCATCGGCCAAGTGGTAATAAATAACAAAATACCGAAGTTACTGTTAATTTGTTTTCTGCATATGCGCATTTCGACAACCTATGTCTCATCAGTGCAGATAAAACCAAAACATTTGGAAGTCCATTAACCGAACACGTGTAAAAGCAGATAGAGAACAAATAATCAAAAGGGTCTAAATAGAAAAGCCCAAATTCAGCGAAGGACAGAGCACTTATGTGATTTAAGTTAAGTAATAATTTTTCCAGGTCTCTGCGACTTTCAGTTTGGGAGTAATGAGCGTTGAAAAATATTTCAAAGGACAAAACTCGTACTCAATTTCTACTTTTGTATTTAATGAAACAGCTGTCATATTCAGTTTCATAGTACATTTAAGTGTGAAATTGCGCATGTGTTATAATGTGCTTCTTTTGCTTTAGTGTGACTCAATGCATCAATACAGAAATATTCCTCAGTGATATATGTAGTTTTTTTATGACTTTTTACGGCAAGAAATAAATTATTTCAACAATACTTAATACCAGCTGTCATACTTTTTTTTCTCATACGCCAATTTTGTACGATAGCAAATCATCTAAAATGTAAACCTTGCATTTCTTTCACATTATATTCTTTAAATAAAACACTTAATCCCAATAATTTTGACACAAACAAGAGACAAAAGTGAAAATTGAGAAAACTGACATATAGTTTGTAGACATGATATTGAAATCGACATCCGCTTTGGAAGTTACCTAGTAATGAGTGTTCGGTGTACATCGTCTGTTTTTTTTTGGGGGGGGAGGGATCGGATCCAAGTGACATATTACTACAAAATTGTTTATTGGGGTAATAACAAAATTACCGAACATATTAAGAAATATTTGAATTGGGAATTGTTATCGCTAATAATTAATTTACAAAGTTTTTTCTTTCGAAATATTACTTGAGCAGTAAACATTTTGTATTTCAAAATAAGTAATCTGCAACAATTCTAAAAAGCTACTACATGTATTTACAGCCTTAATTGTATTTCCAACATTGATTTACATTCGTGTACTTTAGCCCTCGCTAATAACCACGAGGAATTTAAATGATATTAAGTAAATGCACATTAGACAGTCTGTACAAATGCATGGTAAAGCAGCATTGGAACACAACATACCCATCTTAATACTACAATAAAGAATAGCTTGCTTAATTTTTTTTAATCGTGATTTGTCTGTAATTTGTTTAAACTTCGAGAATTGCATTATTTTTTAAATTGTTGTTTTCCATTTAAAGGAAATTCGACATAATTACATTATGATATCAAAAACGCAAACATGCTTGCACCAACCATCCAACTTTGATATTCTCTACATGTTTGTATTCAATTAATAGATGTCCTACAAACAAGTTTTCCTGTGAAAAGTATATACCAATGGTCATACCAACGTATCAAAGAAATTGCATGTGATCTTCCTTTTTGGATTTGGAAGCTTGGTGCATTATATTAAATATAATACATATATGTTATAGCATATTCCTTAAAGTGTCTGGCAATAAAGACTTATCGGAGAGTAAATGGAAAAGCCGAACTTTTATATCAATACAAAGACTGCTATGATGAATTGTCTAATTTGTGTGCAATCAAAGGTATTTATTGAAGACATATGTTTATCAATAACAATAACATGATTCTTAACAGTGATAAAAGAGTTGAAAAATGCCGTCTGAACGAATCAAAAATAATAAACATAAACACAAAACGTTGATAATCATAAGAAATTAGGCTTGACAATCTGCACTGAAGACACATAAAAAGAATAAAAAAGATAACAGGAAACATAAGTCATTTGAATTAACGTCTGAAGAAACTAAATTTACAGTTACGTCGGTATTTAGTTATTTATTAATATTAAGTCGAAATAACCGTTTCAAGGAGGACTGTTAGTTCCGATGGTGTTAACCAACTCTGTACATGTAGTTAGAACTGTACCGAAAACCCTTTTCACTTTGAAATTGGAAATGTCATCATTAAAAAAAAATGTTGAAAACAGAGGAGTTGCAAAGATCGACACTAAAGAAACACAAGTTGTCGAAATGGCCCTCTGAAAAAAATTAATGTTAATGTTCGAAAAAATATTGTATTCTATTTGTTTGGATCTGCCATATCTGGGCAGGTGTATTTCATCGGCTATATTTGTTGTTGTGATTTTTTGCACTGCATTGTTAATAAGAAAAGCTTATCATCTATACACCCATGTAATCAAATTTTTGTATACAAAACTATTGAAAGAAGTCAAATCAGAATTAACATCAAAAAAGGAGTATCTAATATTGAAAACATCAAAATTAAATGCACATGACCAACTTACCATACTCACTGCATATTATTTGTTTTAGCAGCTGTAAACTCGCCAACAGCAACCTCTGGCTTCCTGCAAAATGTTACATCAGTGCTTTTAAACACCGCAAAAACTATTACAGAGTCAACAGGTGAAAAATTTATTTTATTTGCAAAAGACATGTATGTGTATTTCTAATGCAGATAGGGTAAGGGGTCGTTGCTCTTCTACAACACCACCTTCCAACAGGATGGGGGAGGGTGCTAGCGATTCTTTGAAAGATTAAACCTTCAGCCGGCCAATTCATCTATATCAAAGTAAAATTACAATGATTTACAAAGACCTGATTACTCAGTAATCGGAATATTAGTACATTAATGATGAAAAGATAACAGGAAATACTTACAATGGCCGAACATTACAATCACATGTCACAATCAACCAGGGAACCGCACAAGAAAAACAATAAAATGACAACAGACATAAATAGCGATAGGAACTCGGGATAGCCGGACTTGGTACCGGCACTAGCAAAAGCAAGCGGTGGGGTTAAACCGGTTTATGGGTACCCAAACCTCCCCTTTCTCTATCCCGTTTCCCTATAGTATAATAAACATACAAATAAAACCAATACAGGTAGACCACAATCCTGAAAAGGAAAGAATATACAAAACGTAATTTATAAAGATGGGTTGAGGAGTGCTCGCCGCTAAACTGCCGGCCAGCCCAAGGAGCCTATTCTGCTGGTAAAACACTATCGCACTACGGAATAATAATCAAATTCAAAACTTCCCAAAGGGTTTGGTAAAGAATCATCATGGATTTCAGTAGACATTGGCAGTATCAGTGAAAGCCAGTATAATTGTAAAATCTTCAGGTCATTGGATCCAAAAGCCAATTTAACGGAATCATGAAGAATATCCGGTCAATATCCATTATTACGTAAAGAATGCAAGTTACGTCCAAGCTTTTCTGGATTCTTTTATTATTTTTGACATTTTTAACAACATTTCCGTAAAAACGAGGGTGAGAAATGCCTTTTGTAATAAGCTGTTTCCGAGTCACCTTATATTTAGATACCAAATGTTCATATCTTCTATAAAACTTCTTAAATGTGTTTATCGATCTATGAAATCTGTAACCGTGTTGTAATAGTTTGGATGTGATATAAGGTTACGATAGTTAAAGTCGTCAAGAGTAGATCAGACGCGTGCAAATCGTAGCAGTTGGGATATACACACCCCGTAGGATGGTGCTACAGGAACGTCGCCATCAAGAAAAGTAATAGTGAAATCAAAATCATCCCTTTTATCATAAATTTTAGTTTTAATTTCCAGTCAACGATGATAGTTAGATCCAGAAATGGGCAGTTTTTAGAATCATTGTTTGCTTTATTAAGTTTCAGTTCTTGTGGGTAAAAGAGGTCGACATAGTCTAAAAACTGGGAATTGTCAATAGTAAGGATATCGTCGATATACTTGTTATCGTGGAAAATTGAAATAAGTTGATCACTGTTTTGTATGGTTCCATCCTGTAGTTTTTTCACAAAGTCCCGTTCGTAACAGAACAGGAAACGATCTGCCATGAGAGGTGCACAGTTTGTACCCATGGGAATTCCAATGACCTGTTGATAGACGATGTTGACGAAACGAACGAAAATGTTGTCTAGCAAAAGATTCAGTGCCTTGATGAAGAAAACTTAGTCACAAGAGGCAGGAGGTCGCTAAATACAGGAGGTTGCTAAGACAGCTTTGACTGTATATTAAGACTTTTTTGTGACTCTAAGTGGATAAATCATACTTCGAAGCAAGGATACTCGAGGATACACTGCACTCTTGAGCTTTTAATTGTTGAATTGGGGTAATATAAAATTACTGAACAGAATTGTCTAGAGTCAAAGTCCATGAGACAAAAAGACAAATTACGTGGAATCCATCGGAAAATTGTCGACCGCTATGTTCCTGACTAGGTACAGACATTTCAAAATAAATGGTGAGTTTAACCATTTCTATGATGCGCCTAACTCCCCATCCAAAATAAATATTGCTGTTGCATAATGAGCTATTTTGAATATAAATAAATGCCAGTTCCAATGAAAAGGTACACTTCACGGCTCATTTCGGTGAAATGCAAACAACAAATCATTTAATTATAAATAATATCTACGCTAGTTGTTGACATCCTGTTTGTTGTGATATATTTACTAGCCACAAAAGGAAACGATACCAACGTTACAAACATCATAATACAATGTATAAAAAATATTAACAATTGAGGAAAAATTTATTGTGTAATAAAAGAAGTTTATAACAACTAGTAACTTCGGTATTTTTTTTATTTTTTCATTGCAAAAATATCCGGCAGATGTTGTCATACGTCGCAAAGATTTCATGAATAAAACGATTGAAATCCATAATTCTCAATATGGAAACTTTGCATGAACATGTAGGTTTAAGGGTTTTAGGATTGATTTTCGTATCTAAATCTAAGATCGGAAGGTTTGGAAAAATCTAATTAGCTGTAAAAATAAATAAATAAAAAAATAAAAATGAAAAAAACAAAAAAACAAAAACAAAA
>MJUU01006414.1:76930-109135 GCA_002080025.1 Modiolus philippinarum
TTTTATAACGCCAAGTTTTCTTACATTCGACTTGATGAGTGCCCTGTGTTTGTCTATATGGTGTAGTTGTCCACTAGCTTAAGACACTAGTGCTTTTGTCGGGCAAAGGATAACAGTGATTGTAAGAGCACTGCCAGTTTAATCGATGTTTGTTGACAATCCCGCACCCATGACCAAGAAAGACATGGATGTACCGTTGCTCGACAATTAGCAAAGAATTCCGCTTAAACCGGTGCTAGGGGCCGTCTTGAACTTACTATGAGGTATGAGCAAAGCTCATTGTTGAAGGCCTCATGGTGACTTCAAGATGAAGAACAACAATAAAAGCGTTGTTCCTTTGTTTGTTTTTTTCCATGTATTTGTAGAGACTTTGTCTCATGTGCATTTACTCCATATCCTTTTATTCACCATTGTAAACAAATAAACTATTTTTCTGGCCATCTGTATATATACACTGCCGACTTTACTTGCCAATTTTTCTTACAAACAACTCAATGAGTGCCCTGTGATCGTTTATATGTTGTATTGTCTATTGGTCCCTTTGTCGGGCAACGGATGACAGTGTTTGTAAGAGTACTTTGTATGACATGTTATGTTTGTTGACAACCCCGCATCCATACCAAAATTATGTAAAAAAAGGGGGATGGATGTGGCGTTGTTCAACATTTAGCAAGCGAATCCCTCATACACCGGTGCCAGGGGCCGTCTTGAACTTACTTTGAGGTAAGAGCGATTGTTCTTTGTTGAAGGCCTCATTGTGACTTTAAGATGAAGAACAACAATGAAAGTTTTATTTCATTTGCTAAATCTTACCATGTATTTATAAGGATTTTGTCTCATGTACATTTACTCCATATCCATTTATTTTAATTTACTGAAAGAATACAAAACATTTAATGAGGTCACCAATCAAACTTTGAGATGTCATCTTATAATTATGAGATACTGTTTCATAATAATGAGATATTAGTTCACAGTAATGAGATATTATTTCATAATTACGAGAAAGTATCTTGTAACTATGAGGTAATGATTCATATTAATGAGATAATTATCTCATAATATTGAGATAATATCATAATTATGGGATAGTATCCAATTGTTTTGCATTTAGTCAATAGATGCGCAATAAGCTCTCGGAGTTTATTTGGTTCCAACTTTCCTGAAAATGTCCGAGACTAATTCCTTTTTTTTTTTTTGAAATTTTTGCATAAATATTTTAGCCATTTTTCATACGAGACATAATTCATAATTCTGAATAGTAAGAATAAAAAGAATATGGTTCCATTTTGGTTAAATTTCCTGAAGCTCTCAATGACAAGCAATTGTGGATTCTTGTTAGCAACCATGCTTTTTGGATGAACTTTAGTCAAAACTAATATTTTCAATTATTGATTTCAAAACTTTTTTGATTCCAATACCGGTTAATTTTCTGAAACGCTCAAAGACAAGCAATTGTTGGGAATTTATGTTAGCAGCCATACTGTTTTGATGAAATTTAGTCAAAACAAATATTTAGAATGATTTGATTTCATAAAGTATGGTTAAAATTTTGGTAATTTTCATGAAACTCTCAGAGTCCAGTTATTTATTTGAATTCTACCTAGCAACCACATCTAAATAAAGCCCAAATTACAACGGCTGTGTCACAATGGAGTGAATATGTGAGACACTAGGTTCCTCGGAACCTTTACGAGAAACTTGATTACTTTCTATGTATACTTATCTGACTGGATATCTTGATACTTACTGACTGAAACAAAAACAACAAAACCACATTTAAAATACATCTTTACATTTGTTGAATTTAAACATTGAACCTCTTACACATGTTATATGCGATTTAATTAAAAATTTAGATATACCAGAATTGATATTGGACTTCCAAGATATCAATTCTATTAGTTTAGAGACGAAATCAAATATTCGAGAGGGTTCTCCTGCATGCATATTCCGTTGAATGAAAAAATACAAACATATATTCAAAAATTACATTATAAGTAGTGAAACACGTCACCTTAGATCCCATACAGTCAATGTGAAATCGATAAATTTTATAAAATATGCTAATGAGCTAATTAACCACGCCCATTTTTCCTTATATAACCATCTTAAAACCCTACTTCCAAGCGTCACGAACGTAGAGCACCGTGAGCGTAGCGAAATGGTGCGAGAGTGGTGTGACGGTTGGGGTGGGGCAACCGGGTTCAGTATTCTAACCCAAACCTCTCTCTATTGTTTTATTCTGTTTTGATGCCTTCTTTCGTATTGCTTGAATATCCATTGCGAAAAGAAGTCTTATTCTTTGTATTTGTACTTTATCTTAGTTCTAATATTTGTTGTCCAGTACTTCAATCTTTTCTATATATTTTCTGTACTATTGTCTAACATAAAACCTTATCACGCCTTTGCATTGGTATCGATTTGCTTTTATGTCTGTTGAAACATTCTTTTACCCTTTGTTTTCGGCTCAGTTATCTCCCTTTGTTTTGTGTACTCTGGAGTTCATGTTTTGTTGTGTCCTAACGTTACCCCAGTTTTTGCATCTGTTTATTGTTTTACCCCGTTCTATGATTATTGATTTTTTTTGTAATTACGTGTATGATTTATTTTTCAATTCGGCATTAAATAACCAAACTAATATACAAGTATACATATTTTATTTTCTCCGTCATGGGTTAGGGAATGGGGACTGGGAATATAAAAAAAGTATGAACAAAAAAAATAATAATGAATAAATAAATAAAAACTATTGTGATGTCTTTTCTCTTCCTCATCTCCCTTTAAGGACCAATCCTCCTCTCAGATTCCCGAGATGAGCATGCGAGCAGCACGAGCAGCGAAAAGAGCACGCGAGCAGTGAAAACGAGCAGCGTGAGCAGCGAAATGAGCACGCGAGCATACCTTTAACGGCTAATTTATAGCTTCTCCAACCAAAAGATACAAGGCTCTTGTCGTCACCACCACATACCGCTGAATTCCGAGATGAGCACGAGTAGCGAAATGAGCACGCGAAAGTGAAAATGAGCAGCGTGAGCAGCGAAACGAGCACGTGGGCATACCCTTAAACAGCGAATTTGTCGCTTTCCCACCGCACAACGACTGTAGCAGCAGCAGCAGCAGCAGCAATATTCCCGAGAAGAGCACAAGAGCAGCACGAGCAGCGAAGTGACCACGCGAGCATACCCTTAAACAGCGAATATGTAGCTTTTCTTTCCGTACAGCGGCTGCAGCAGAAGCAGCAGCAGCAGCAGAATTCCCGAGATGAGCACGCGAGCAGTGAAACGGGCACACGAGCAGCGAAATGGTCAGGTGAATATACCCTTAAACAGCGAAATTACCACCGCACAGCGGCTGCATCAGCAGCAGCAATATTCCCCAGATGAGCACGCGAGCAACACGAGCAGTTTTACGAGCACGCGAGCAGCGACATTCCCAATCTAACCGTAAAAATTGATTAAAATTATTATATAAATAGTGGTGATTTATCGAGTTTTCTTAGTTAAATAAACGTCATATTGTCACCGGTGAAAATAAAGATTTCTATTCACTGTAGGAAGTGACGTCACAATATCTCGTCAATGTAGTTGTCAAGTTAACAAATGATGCATTGAAATGAGAAAAAAGGTAATAATCTAGATACTCATTTTTTAGTAGAAAATCTATATAAACAAAAAAGCTTAACTAATCGATCGAGATGAGGAATATTTGGATTTGAAACGGTCGCCCTAGAGGCGTAGAACATTATAAAAACTATACGAGAGTCAAATCACGTTTCCAAACATGTACAAATAACTCCAGTGGAGCGTATTTACAAAAGTGTTATGACGATATCAATGAAGTGGTCGATTGTGATGTGAGGCTATTATGGAAGCTAATTTAGAGACATAAATTTTCATTGTCCAAAATATATCTTGAAATAATATATAATGACACCGTTCATAACTCGCCTGAGACTGTTGCCAACGTCTATGCAGACCATCTGTACCAACCAAATGAAAATTCGGGCTATGATAATAAAACGAAACTCCATGTAGAATCTATAAGGAATTATAGCATTCTCAATTCTAATCATGACATTAACGAATTGTTTCCAGGCGGTATTATACTTGTAACATATTCAAACAGTTAACGCGTAGAAAAGCATGTGGAAGATCTCTAAATGTGGTTTTCAATAGTATCCAATGTTAAAACTGTTTTCCCTCCTGGTGGCTATCGTGGTTGGTGTCCGAACCCGAAAAACAATGTTGTTGTTGGTGACCACCCAAGGACCATTGTTGCCAAGTTTGGTTCCAATTGGCCCAGTAGTTTCAGATGAGAAAATCTTTAAAGAAAAGTCTCCACCGGACGGGCGACGGACGAAAAGTGATGGCAAACGCTCATCCTGGCTATAGCCATGTAAGCTGAAAAAATCACTTATTCAAACTCCCAAAATAATTACAGTGTTATTCCAGGGATAGGGGCATGTTTCCAATTCTATATCTTCGTCAATGATGGAAAAAGGGGAGAGGTAATTCTTACATGTGCAGAAATCGTACATGTATATAAGATAAAAAATGTCCAAATCATCAAAAACACGGAGAAAACAATAAAACAATATTAATTACACAGAGTACAATTGAATTGAGGCCTTTCTTCCTAAAGACCGTCCAAATTTGAAATTGATCTCCGCACCCGAAACACAACTAGGATTGCCGCCCCCTGACTCATGTGAATTTTCTGGAAAGATAATTAATGGCAAGTCGCAGGTGGTAAATATGAGGGACATTTGTTCTTTCGGGCAATTGTTATCTGTTGGAAACTTCGTTTACAATGTAAGAAATATATATCAACCGAAATCAATGAAAACGTTAATCGCCTGTTTGAGAATTGAGGGGGTGTCAATACATTGCATAATATTTCACTGTTTTTCGATTCATATAAAACCTGTAAAATGGGTTCAAAACCCCACTTAGACATCCAAAAGTTCCGCAATGCAGTTTATATAGTACTGCAGTTGATTTATTTGCTTGAAGAAGACAAAAGACATACCGGCTTTTCTCCGCTTCAAATCGCCATCCCCTAAACAACTCTGCGCCGCCCCGAATGTTATATTGGACACGGTGATGTGGTCATGACAAGATACAATATGAACATTTACTTTTGGTGGTGATGTTGTCGTCCAGTGATTGACAAAATTATTCTATCTAATTGTTAAAATGTATTCCTGAAAATTTGGAATATAGTCTTCTGGTTCCAGTCTTCAAAGGTATAGTAATAAACCCAAAAATTAAACTGATAGTTATCGGCCAATTAGTTTATTACCTTGTTTTTTCAAAAATTTTGGAAAAAATTTTCAAGTCACGTCTCTTAGAATTCATACTTACAGATGATGTGTTGTCTAACCCACAACAACAAGGATTTCAGAAAAAAACCTTAGATGTATTAAAGCCTCATTTACATGACACATATACTATTGTCTTGAATTACATATCGCAGTTTTTGTTTCCTTCCTAGATAGCAGAAAACCCTTTGACACCGTATGGAGATTAGGATTGATGTATAAATTGCATTTGTTCGGTGTCAAAGGCAAAATATGGTTTATTATAAATGATTGTCATATAAATAAAAAGAGTGCTATAGTTGCCAATCAATATCAGTCCAAATATTTTTATGTATCTGAAAGTGTAAGACAAGTTGGAGTTTTACCTGGTATATTATATTTAGTTTATATAAATAACAAAATACCGAAGTTACTGTGAATTTAGTTCCTGCTAATGCGCAATTCGACAACTTATATCTCTTCAGTGCAGATTAAATCAAAACATATTGAAATCCAAAACCGAAATATATGAAAAAGCTGAAAGAGAACAAATTACCAAAAGGATCTTAAAAGAAAAGCCAAAATAATCTAAGGACAGAGCTATGTATGAAGGTTTTAGTAAAAATTCCTTAAATCTAGATATTACAAGTTTCAAAATAAAATCGGTTTTAAAAGATTATTGTATGAGCTTGAAAAGTGTAGTAAAAACTCGTATATTTTTTTCAGATAGCCTTGCTGATGATATGTCGAGTCATCACCAGTCCCTTTACAACGTATGCTTGATGTCTGCGAAAAAAAAAACAAACGCTGAAATATGGCGGTTCCAGTTTAATGCTTAAAACGTGTTATATAATTTTCGATGAATTGAAGAGACAAATAAATAATATTTCCCTGGCACATCGGGCAAAAATTATTTCCCGTTTTAGAAAACTTCACACATCTTGGTATAGACTTGAACAAGGACAGTGAAGGCTTTTAGAAAAGGTAAAACTCATATTTTGCTCCAACTTGTATAAAGTCCAAATCAACAAATCCAACTGTGTTAATAAAACTTCACATATCGATGGTGTTTCCTGCCACTCTCTATAATGGTGAATAAAAGGATATGGAGTAAATGCACATGAGACAAAGTCTCTACAAATACATGGTAAAAAACAAGCAAAGGAACAACGCTTTTATTGTCTATAAACATGGGTCTGAGATACGGTGTAATTTGAAAACTAAAGACATTGTGGCGTTAAACTATTTTCAACATTTCATAGTAAACACATTTTAGACCTCAAACAATCTACTAGATCAGATATCTGTCAAAGTTTAATTGTTGTCTTTCCGACAATGACTACTGTGGAAAAAATAGCAATGGAAAGCAAGTGTCAATTCTTCTGTCGATGAAAAACGAACCAATGATTGGCATAATAGATTTAATAGTGACAATGATTTTTCCAGATTTAGAAATATACATCGAGGGAGTTGAAGAGTTTGTCTACCTTCATAGTAAGATCACCAAAAATGGGAATTCGGAAGTACATGTTAAAGCAAGAATTGCAAAGGCCACTGGGCCTTTTTCGTCACTGCGCAACGTCTGGAAGTCATCCAAGATCAACACACATACCAAAATCAATATGTTTAAAAGTCACATTCTTGATGTTTATTTATATGGTACAAAATCTTGGAAGATGACAAACTCCTCAACAACCAAGCTTGATGTATTTCAAACAAGATGTCTGAGAAGAATCTTAAGAATCTATTGGTCTAACATCATATCTAATCGCGAATTTTGCAGGAAAACCAACACCACTCATCTTTCACTGGAAATAATGAAACGACAATGGTCATGGATAGACCACATCTGTAGATTACAACCAACTGCTAACCCACGGGTTGCTCTAAGATTGACTCCAATTGATAGGAGGATGAGAGGAAGACGAAAAGAAACACGAGAAGATCAGTTGAAAAGGAGATGAAAGAAAAAGATTGGACGTAGAGACAAATCCAACACTGCTGCCAAGACAGACAGGCATGACGTTATCTGGTAATGGCCTTATGTGCTACCCAGCACAGAGAGGATTAAGTAAGTATAAGTAAGTAAGTAGCTATTGCCAGATATTCGCAAGCGTGTCATGAGATTAGGACCTCATTTTATAACCAAACTTATTGCTGAAAACCTAATACAACTGAAATTTGTTTTATAGTGTGTAATCGAAATTTAAATGATGTATATATCCACGCATGTTGTACCTGTACTTGAACAAATCTCCTACAGGATGCTTGGTTGAATATCATTATCGAAAACTGCGAATTAAAGCTATTTCTTGAAATGTATGCGTATGACGAGGAGCACTTTTGGACGATTATCTGAAAATGATTTGGGAAGTGATTTTAAACTATTGGTGTACGTTGTCACACTCATATTATTCAATGTGCCGCCGAGTACAATCACGCGCGATTGCGACTATCCTACGTACTCGACATATTATTAGAAAGGCGTTTTATGTAAACTTAATATTGAGAATTTATATATCTCTATTGTTTTTAAATTTCTATTAATTAATCAAATGCACATATTGATATACTTTTGTTACACCTAACATTGTGTAACCGGAGAGCATGATTCTCCTTGCAAAATTGCAATGGTCACCACCGGGGATCGAACCCGGGACCTCTAGCACTTCAGCCAGCCACCTAACCGAATGAGCTAAAGAAATATTCCGTTAGCTCAGTCGATTTTTACTGGCTATATATTTACTACCTACTACAACGTAGATAGGCTGTCCTGTCACACTTCCCCCACCTCGAGAGTCATCATACTTGCTATGTATGACTCTCAACACAAATATCACACACAAACCCTGGTTAGCTCCTTCTAACCACCGTGGGTTTTTTGCTGGGCGCCAAATGTAACCGGAGAGCATGAATCTCCGTACAAAATTGCAATGGTCACCACCGGGGATCGAACCCGGGACCTCTAGCACTTCAGCCAGCCACCTAACTGAATGAGCTAAAGAAATATTCCGTTAGCTCAGTCGATTTTTACTGGCTATATATTTACTACCTACTACAACGTAGATAGGCTGTCCTGTCACAATTGATTTGCTACGCACATTTACATATCTATTATATAAAACATGATTAAATCTCAATATCAAGAGGAAATAAAGATATTAATGAATGAATGACTGAGCTAAAAAAACTTTCTTACAT
The DNA here is from genome assembly GCA_002080025.1 of Modiolus philippinarum. Lineage (NCBI taxonomy): Eukaryota > Metazoa > Mollusca > Bivalvia > Mytilida > Modiolidae > Modiolus > Modiolus philippinarum. Next base: position 85,434 of record MJUU01006414.1, read on the forward strand.
TTTGAATATTTGTCGCATTATTGGCAATTATGAAATATGAATGTATTTTTTACTTGATAGCTTTTATTTACTATCACATAGTAAGATGTTATTACTGATATTCTATTATCTGCAGTAAATATGAATTCTGTAGACATTATTTCCATCATCAAATATTTCTTCAGTAAAGAAAAAAAAATCAAATGCCTTTTCAAATCCTAAAATGAAATACACTCTAAAACATGTAAAATATCACTTACTTTAAGTAAATTTTGGTATTAGCCTTGAAAATGTGATTCGTGTGTACTTGTTTTTGTGACACTTAAGTATTAAAATCAACCATACAGGGATGAAACGACTTTGATATACCAAGAGAATACAAAACATTTAATGAGGTCACCAATCAAACTTTGAGATGTAGTCTTATAATCATGAGCTCACAATAATGAGATATTATTTCATAATTACTAGAAAGTATCTCATAACTATGAGTTAATAAGTCATATTTATGAGATGATAATCTCACAATTTTGAGATACTTTCATAATTATGAAATAGTATCCCATTATTATGAAATAACATCTCATTTAGCATAGCATCATTGAAAGATATGACGTGTCAGTATCCCAAATGAAAGTGGACATTTTCAGCTAGATTCACGTCTTCCCTGATTTGACTACCGACTTTGACATTTCCCCGGATTGAATCACTTACAGTGTGACGGGTGCTGTTAACATAGCAGGACATGCTTACCCTTCCGGAGCACCTGATGTCACTCTCAGTTTCACTGGAGTTCACACTGTGAGTGCCTTTGTTCTGAATGTTGTGGTTTCTGGTTCTGTGCTTTGTGTCTGTCTGGCGTCATTGTTTTTGTGTCTAACGTCATTGTTTTCTGTGTTCTCGTTTTTGCCCTGTCTTTGGACTTCGATTTTTGTGAATTTCATCCCTTTGTTCCTTCGGTATTCTACTGCCGTTGTTTTCTCAAAACTCATATTAAATATTAATGAAATTTGACAAAATATTTTGATGGATTTCATTATTGTATCTCAGTTTATTTTTAGAAATTAAAAAATAATTCCAATTTCTGCGTATTGGGTCATTGGTTGGACATAGTTTTATCTATCAATTTTTTTTTGTTTGAATCATATTTCAGTACCTGCATGCTATAGACAAATGATGAGGGGTTAAATATTTGGAAGTAACCATCATCCATATCAGAATCAGGTCACCTTGACCTATATTTTCCGCATCAATGAATTTGGCTAAATTTTCACTTTAGATCCATATATCAACAATGTAAAACAAACATAAAAATAGAATAAAGGAATTTAATGATGATGTAGATTTGTTACATTTAGTCTATAGACGCGCAATAAGCTTTCGGAATTTATTTGGTTCCAACTTTCCTGAAAAAAGATGATTTTTTAAAAAAAATTGCATAAATATTTTAGCCATTTTTCATACGAGACATAATTCTGAAATATGGTTTCAATTTTGGTAAATTTCCTGACGCTCTCCTGACAAGCAATTGTTAGTTCTTGTTAGTAACCATACCTTTTGGATGAATTTTAGACAAATATTTTCAATTATTAATTTCAAAACTTTTTTATTGCAATTCTGGTAAATTTCCTGAAACGCTCAAAGACAAGCAATTGTTGGGAATTTATGTTAGCAACCATGCTGTTTTTTTTTATTTTAGTCAAAACGGTTTGATTTCATAAATTTTGATTAAAATTTTGGTAATTTTCCTGAATCTCTCAGAGACCAGTTATTTCTTTGAATTCTACCTAGCAACCACATGTGAATAAAGCCCAAATTACAACGGCTGTTTCACAATGTAGTGAATATGAGAGACACAATAGGTTCCGCAGAATCTTTACGAATTATTTTATTACTTTCTATGTATGCTTATCTGACTGGATATCTTGTTACTTACCAACTGAAACAAAAACAACAAAACCACATTTAAAAATACATCTATACATCTGTTTCATTAATACATTGAACTTCTTTCACATGTAATATGCTATCAAATTAAAAATTTAGATATACAGAGGTAAACAATAACCAGAATTGATATTAGACTTCCGAGATATCAATTCTATCGGTTTTGAGACGAAATCAAATATTCGAGAGGGTCCTACTGCATGTATAGTCCGTTCAATGAAAGAATAGTAGCATGTTTAAAAAAATTACATTATATATGATACAAATAAAATGTTGTTATAATTGATTGAAATTATACCGGGATCAAGTACGTTTGATATTCGACGTTCGATATTCGACATTCAGAATTATGAATATCAAACTTAATATCAAACGGTAAATTTTTACCGTTTGGTATCCGTTCGATATTCATGATAATTGTTATGAAATGAAGCAAAAAAACTTGAATATCGAATGAATATCAAACGGTAAAAAAGCAACGTTTGATATTCATGTTTATTGCAATTAACTGAATAAAAGAAATGTGAATATCAAATGAATATCAAACTGAGATTTTCGTCAGTTCGATATTCGTTTGACATTCGTTTCCGGACTATTTATGCAACTGGGATGAATATCGAATGACTATCAAACTGAAATTCTTTCAGTTCGATATTCGTTTAACATTCGTTTCCGGACTGTTCATGCGGTATACAACGGATTTGAATATCAAATGAATATCAAACTGGGATTTTTGTCAGTTCGATATTCGTTTGACATTCGTTTTCGGGTTACTCATTGAATGTGCAACGAAGATGAATATCAAATAAATATCAAACTGGAATTTTTGTCAGTTCGATATTCGTTTGACATACGTATTCGGGTCATTCATTGAATATACAGCGTAGATGAATATCAAATGAATATCAAAACTGAGATTTTTTTCAGTTCGATATTCGTTTGACATTCGTTTCCGGACTGTTCATGCGGTATACAACGGATTTGAATATAAAATGAATATCAAACTGGGAATTGTGTCAGTTAGATATTCGTTTGACATTCTTTTTCGATTTATTCATTGAATGTGCAACGTAGATGACTATCAAATGAATATCAAACTGATTTTTTTTTCAGTTCGATATTCGTTTGACATTCGTTTTCGGGTAATTTATTGAATATACAACGACGATGAATATCAAACTGAAATTTTTGTCAGTTCGATATTCGTTTGACATTCGTTCCCGAACTATTTATGCAACTGGGATGAATATCGAATGAATATCAAACTGAAATTGTTTCAGTTCGATATTCGTTTGACATTCGTTTCCGGACTCTTCATATGGTATACAACGGATTTGAATATCAAATAAATATCAAACTGGGATTTTTGTCAGTTCGATATTCGTTTGACATTCGTTTTCGGGTTATTCATTGAATGTGCAACGTAGATGAATATCAAATGAATATCAAACTGGAATTTTTGTCAGTTCGATATTCGTTTTACATTCGTATTCGGGTCATTCATTGAATAAACGACATAGATGAATATCAAATGAATATCAAACTGAGATTTTTGTCAGTTCGATATTCGTTTAACATTCGTATTGGGGTCATTCATTGAATAAACGACATTGATGAATATCAAATGAATATCAAACTGAGATTTTTGTCAGTTCGATATTCGTTTGGCATTCGTTTCCGGACTATTTATGCAACTGAGATGAATATCGAATGAATATCAAACTGAAATTGTTTCATTTCGATATTCGTTTGACATTCGTTTCCGGACTGTTCATGCGGTATATAACGGATTTGAATATCAAATGAATATCAAACTGGGATTTTTGTCAGTTAGATATTCGTAAGACATTTGTTTTCGGTTTATTCATTGAATGTGCAACGTAGATGAATATCAAATGAATATCAAACTGGAGTTTTTTTCAGTTCGATTTTCGTATGACAATCTTTTTCGGTTATTCATTGAATGTACAACGCAGATGAATATCAAATGAATATCAAACTGGAATATTTGTCAGTTCTATATTCGTTTGACATTCGTATTCGGGTCATTCATTTAATATACAACGTAGATGAATATCAAATGAATATCAAACTGAGATTTTTGTCGGTTCGATATTCGTTTGACATTTGTTTCCGGACTATTTATGCAACTGTGATGAATATCGAATGAATATCAAACTGAAATTGTTTCAGTTCGATATTCGTTTGACCTTCGTTTCCGGACTGTTCATGCGTTATACAACGGATTTGAATATCAAATGAATATCGAACTGGGATTTTTGTCAGTTCGATATTCGTTTGACATTCGTTTTCGGGTTACTCATTGAATGTGCAACGTAGATGAATATCAAATGAATATCAAACTCGAATTTTTGTCAGTTCAATATTCGTTTGACATTCGTTTTCAGGTTATTCATTGAATGTGCAACGTAGATGAATATCAAATGAATATCAAACTGGAATTTTTGTCAGTTCGATTTTCGTTTGACATTCGTTTTCGGGTTATTCATTGAATGTGCAACGTAGATGAATATCAAATGAATATCAAACTGGAAGTTTTGTCAGTTCGATATTCGTTTGACATTTGTATTCGGGTCATTCATTGAGGATACAACGTAGATGAATATCAAATGAATATCAAACTGAGATTTTTGTCAGTTAGATATTCCATTGACATTCGTTCCCGGACTATTTATGCAACTGGGATAAATATCGAATGAATATCAAACTGAATTGTTTCAGTTAGATATTCGTTTGACATTCGTTTTCGGGTAATTCATTGAACATACAATGTAGATGAATATCAAATGAATATCAAACTTAGATTTTTGTCCGTTCGATATTCGTTTGACATTCGTTCCCGGACTATTTATGCAACTGGGATGAATATCGAATGAATATCAAACTGAAATTGTTTCAGTTCGACATTCGTTTGACATTCGTTTTCGCGTAATTCATTGAACATACAACGTAAATGAATATCAAATGAATATCAAACTTAGATTTTTGTCCGTTCGATATTCGTTTGACATTCGTTCCCGGACTATTTATGCAACTGGGATGAATATCGAATCAATATCAAACTGAAATTGTTTCAGTTCGATATTCGTTTGACATTCGTTTCCGGACTCTTCATGCGGTATACAACGGATTTGAATATCAAATGAATATCAAACTGGGATTTTTGTCAGTTTGATATTCGTTTGACATTCGTTTTCGGGTTATTCATTGAATGTGCAACGTAGATGAATATCAAAAGAATATCAAACTGGAATTTTTGTCAGTTAGATATTCGTTTGACATTTGTTTTTGGGTCATTCATTGGATGTACAACGTAGATGATTATCAAATGAATATCAAACTTTAATTATTGTCACTTGGATATTCATTTGACAGTCGTTTTCGGGTCATTCATTTAATATACAACGGAGATGAATATCAAACTGAGATTTTTGACAGTTCGATATTCGTTTGACATTCGTTCTCGGACTGTTTATGCAACTTGGATGAATATCGAATGAATATCAAACTGATATTGTTTCAGTTCGATATTCATTTTACATTCGTTTCCGGACTCTTCATGTCATATGCAACGGATTTGAATATCAAATGACTATCAAACTGAAATTGTTTCAGTTCGATATTCGTTTGGCATTCGTCATTCATTGTCTGTCTGTGCATCCGAAACTTTAACCTTCGCTATAACTTTTGAACTATTTAAGATACACTTTGCAAGTGCGTAGGTCTAGTCAAGAGGAGTACAAATATGTAAAAAAAACAAAAATTAGGTCAGGTCAAAGGTCAAGTTCACAGAGGTTAAAAAGAGGTTGAATTTGATGTTTTCCCATATTTGACTGTAGAATCCGTATCATTTGTCTTATTTAGACGGGGTTTGCTTTATTTAATTGCTAATAAATTTGCCCAACTTACGTATGCTGACGAATTGGAGGTAGCATTTACCGTTTTTGAGAAAGAAGGGCCCAAAGGGGACCAAATGGAAATAAATTAATTTTTAATTTGTTGTTAGACCTTGATGCAGTTATTTTCTGTAGATTTCTTATAGCAAGTTTAAATAGATACATTGAACAATGAAAACCTTTTTGCAATAAACAAGAGGCCCAAAGCAGCTCCACCCATTTTAGAATACAGGGGTTAGATTTGGAGATTTTATTAAGGAAATAAATACATTTTTACTATTGAAAATATACTTTTAATCTTGGCTGGTGTATAGTCTAGTCGAGAGGAACATATATATGCAAAAAAAAATGTCCAAATCAAAGGTCAAGCTAGGTCACAGAGGTAAAAATAATTAAAATTGGCAGATTTCCCATACAATTGACTAGAACCTGGGGACATATGTAGTGTTTCACAAACACATCTTGTTCTTGTTTATTATGTCTCCCCTTCACCAAAGGGAGACATATTGAATTACCCCTAAATATGTCGCCAAAGACGTAGTAATTTAAGTTTTTGAGGGAATTCGTGTCCTGGATAGAACTTTTTTGTTTAAAGGCAGGTGTGTTCATATTTGGTATGTATATACATTAGATCATTGCGGAGTGTCACATAATTAGGTCACTGTGTCCTCGACCTTCAATGTCAAGGTCAAATAATTGAATACTTTATGATATTTTTGTGTTAGGCAGAACGTCTTTTTCTGATAAAGCCAAATGTGTTCATATTTGGTATGTATATACATCAAGTCATGGATGAGTGTCAAGTCAAAGAATAAGGTCACTGTCACATTGACCTTAAATGTCAAGGTCAAAACTTTGTTGCCTCTTTTTAATTGGACTTATATGTTAATGTGCATTTGTATTCTTTTAATTTTTTCCAACTCACACCTTTTATGCATACTAATATTATAAAGCTTGAAGAGAAGAAATGGATAATACTTTCTGCAAACCCGAGGGGTGGTCCCAAATCCCCCCAAATGTTAAGAAATTATTTATCATAAAAACGGTTGATATCCCCACCCCTAAACCATATATTTTATTATTACTCATGATTAAATGAATTGGATTTTGCATATGAAAATCACAAGGGATTGTCCCCACTCCCTAACACCCACCCTTTTAAAGAATTATATTGTATCTTGAAACTGGTTGAGATACCAACCCCTAGACCATTTTCTTATATCCATAAACCCTACTTCAAAGCGTCGCGAATGTAGGGCACCGTAAACGTATTGAAGCGGTGTGAGAGTGTTGGGACGCTTAGGATGGGGCCACCAAGCTTCAGTATTCTAGTCCAAGCCTTTTCTATTGTTTTATCTTGTTTTTAGTTCTCCTCTTGTGTTGTATTTCAATTCAGTCATTTTTGATTTTTTTGTCCGGTACTTCAGTCTTTTCTATGTATTTTCTGTATTAATGGGTAATACAGAACCTCATCTAAACATTTGCATTGGCATTTATATCGATTTGTATTCATTTGTGATACCTTTTAACTCTTTTGTTATCCCAACCGATTTCAGTTTTCTCCCTTTATTTTGTGTAATCTGGAGTCCATGTTTTTCCTTTGTCCTAACATTTACCCAAATATTGCATTTGTTTACCGCTCTCCGTCTTGAGTGTTTTATCCCATTCTGTATCATTATTGATTTTTGGTGCATTTCCCTCATCGTTCCCTGTATCTATATACCTTTCTTTCAATTAGGCAATAAATAATCAACTAAATTACAGATATATACATATTTTATTTTCCCCGTCATGAAGCAAACATGGGTCGGAGAGCCATCCACGTGATGCCTTTGCAATCTAAAATCCATAGGGTCGCGTGCTGTAATCGCCCATGGCTACTCTTTTGTCAAATACGATTCTATAGTCTCTATCTTGATATATGGATAGGAGTTTCATATTATATCGCATGATCCGGAAATTTTCGCTTTCTGTTGTTTATCACCATGTCTTTAATCGTATCGAAGTTGATGATCAGGATATTCTTGTAGTTAAGTGTTATTCCCTTCACTTTACATGCAGTTTCGGTTCCATCGTTGTCCGGTGCTGCTAATCTGTAGGCATACTTTTTAGGTCCTCCGGTTACAAATTCCGTAATTCTATTTCCAACTATCTCATCTGTTAGTTCTCTTAAGTAGTCTCCTAATTGTGGTTTCCACTCTGTATGTTGGGAAGTAAATACAATGGAATCTGTATCTGCGTAGATTGCGCGGTTGTCCAGGTTCTCCTAATAACTGCAGCTTTAGTGTTACTTGGGCTGTAGTCTAGGCAGCAATGACCACGTTGGTCCGTCCCGAGTCTTCGACGAATTCTTCTTTGTATCGATATCTTCCTCCAGTCATTTTGTCACTTACGAGATTTACACCGATAAGACTGATTTGATCACTAGTTAATAAATCGACATAGTCGCTTGGTTGGGAATAGTATTTAATTTGTGGCATATTGGATCTTTGACCAAATTTTCCACAGAAGCTGTTTAACATCAATTGGGCTAAAGCTCGTAATTTGGGGTTCTTTTCTTTATCAGTCTAAAAATATCCTTTCTCTGTCGTAATAATCTCTGATATAGCTATTTTTTTCTTCTTCAGTTTGACACCATTCTGGACATCCGCTGGCTTCCTCTTTCATTTTCAGGGAAGTGTTGACGTATTCGGTAAAGAGCCTTCCTGTCTTAGTCGTTTGATCGTATTGTTCCGTGTCAAAGTGCCAGACTTCATAGATTCTGTCTATCTGATATCCTTTCTCCGATGCTTTCTTTAGTTCATCGGTTACCTGTTTCCGGTCAAAGCCCTTCCTCATCTATGTGTTGACAAGGCGTTTGTTGACTGGATTCGACACAGGCTTTACATAACGTGAACTATAGTTTGTTGTTTATTTTTGCAGGGAGTACTGGGATGTAGAGTCCGCTTGCTGGAAGTACTTTGCATTGGATGAGTCCTTCGTATTGCTGTATAACTTTGAAATTCTCCGTGAGGTTGGGTGTCCCACGGGTATCTTGCCGGTCTTGTTGATGTAGGGGTACAGTGAAGTAACGTCGTAGAAATCAATGTTTTCACCGTAAGAAGCTTCTTTGTACATTGTAAACGCTTCTGTACGTCCTAAGTAAAAGGCATCTCTGGGTTACAATGGGTAAACATATTCGAGGGAGTTTACGAAACTTTGTATGTGAGGATCACTCCGTATTTCTCTATCGAAATCGCACTCCCATACACCGACATAGGTATAGCCTTGGTCTTATAGGTATCTTTTCTTATCCAGTATACGCTGGTGTAATTCACACATCGTCATATTGTTTACTGGATTGACGGTCGAGGCACTATAACAACGTAAACATCCGTGCCAGAAACAACCGTTGTATTCAAAGACTTTATTGTCGTGATATCCATCGACCTTGTATGCACAGATTTCCTTCTCACCGCCATTACGAGCGTGCTGTATCCGAATACCGTGCACTTCAGATAGATGTTGTAGCCATTTCATTGCTTAAATGGAGTGTTTCTCTTGAGGTCGGTAGCCGAGGGCGGGTATGATGCCTATAGTGTCCGATTTTAAAAACAAAGTGTGAAACAACAAGTTACAAGCCGATGCTACCGTAATTCATTGTTGGAATGGATCGATTCTTCCATGTCCGCCGGTGGATGTCATCTCCATGAATAATTCTCGGAACTTGAGGCAGGTTTTTCTCAGTATGTCTACATCGGAACGGAAATAACTCAACAGTTTTTGATGCAAGTCGAACATGGAACTCCAGAGTGCGTCGATCCATTCGAAGAAGGCGCTTCTCTCCTCGAACTTCATTTTTTTCTGGTTGGTGATACTTGACATCTGGTAGGCGGTTGAGTATCACGGATTTATTTTCTTTAGTGTTGAATAGGTGAGGACAGTATTCCCTCTTGAGCTCATTGAAGCCAAACATTTTTGGTAGTTTGGACAATGTCATCGGTAAAAAGTTCATTGAGTCAATCATTCTTATGTTGCAGCGAGGTACGGTGACGGCCATATTCTTCGTTCCATTCGGAATCACATCTGGTAATAGTCCTTGGGTATACAAGTAGTTTAAAATAGGATAAATGTCGTATCCTTTAAAGTTTTGGCACAGGACGATAGCTCCATTGTTTGTTCCAGAGAATAGCCATTTACAAAACTGTTCGGTGGTTTCAGGTCCTGTAAATACTAGTTCGTTTTCCTACATTCTTAACAGGACGTGTGTTCATCGATTCCATTATTTATACACTTCAAACAGACTTTGTGTACCACACAGAGATTCGGCTGGTGCTTGTAGGAGCCACATTTGAATTGCTTTGTATCCTTGGTAACACTGGACAACATCGTCTTGGGTGCATTCAAAGTCGAAGAAAATTTAAGTTTGCTTCTTCTGTTTCTTTTGCATATTGACAGGTATCATGTAGCACTGATGTCCGGATGGATAGATATCTTGCCAGGTCTGGCAGTAAGTTTTTCCACAGGTATGATCTCCATAGCTTTTGTTCACGGTTTGTCCACAGGTTGTGCACTTGTAGTAGGTAGTGCACGTCGAGTTTCCCGAAGTCGTCGCCTTTTTGTGTAGTTCGAAACACGTCGACCCTTTGAAGTATCGCCCGCAGTCTTCACATGGTATCTAGTCATCCTCGCTCTCGGTGTGAATCTTACGACAATGATAACACGGTTCATAACAGACGTGTTCATCTCTATTGCTATATCCTTTGTCTTATTTATGACAGTAATAGACGTGTGACAAAAATGCAGGCATCCTGGTAATGACATCGTAATGGTTTTCGTGAAAAAACAGGTAGATCTTCTTCTCGGCTTCGGGTCTTTTGTATATAACAGTGTGGAAATGCTCTTTGGATAAGACGTGAATTTGATACTCTAGTAGAACTGCTTAAAATTGTTTGAACTCTTCGATGCCACATTGTTGTAAAGGTACCCCTGCTTTAGCATGTAACTCTACTGCCAACTCTTCCTGTATGCGCCGGTCCTGTCTTATAGTGGTGTCCCATTTTTCGTGTCCACCAATTTCAGCCTTAGCCGTATCGATCGCTCTGGCACAACACAGGTCGTCTTTGTTTTTAATCTGGATGATGGAAGTTTTTTACTTGATAAGAACTTTTTATATCAATATAGTCGGTTTTCTTTCGTCCGCTGCCTGTTGGCATATTAACGTGGGTGACTTCCATTTCGGCATCCATTTCGGCATCTTCTGATAATGTTATCTTTTCGTTGCATTGCCCAACGCATTCCGCTTCGTCCACTTGCTGGTTAGTTGATCCACCCTCATGAACGGCATGGCAATGGGGAAGTCCAGATCAGGTGTCTGTAGTGAAATCTGCACTAAGTCGGTCGTCTTCTGGCTTTGTAAATGTGTCACTTTCTTCAAGATGGCGTCGAACAGCTCGTGTTACGTTTGTAGTACTCGTTGAAGGCTCTGGATCTTGATATTTTTTAACTGGATTTTGTACTGGGTAGCCGTGGTTTGAAATCCCGGTGCACTTTTTAACTCGAACAAGTCTTCAGGCTTTTGGGTTTACGAGTAGCCAAGCCCACTTGATGTCTTTCCTGATTGTGACGCTCTAAAGCAGATGGTCCACAGAACGTGGCATGACATTCCGTACATTGGTATCTGGGCTTGTCGTGGTTTTTCAGATGTGCTTCAAAGTAAACTTTCCTCGTAATCCGCTTGGGGCAAATGATACAGGCAAAGGTCATGTGGTCTCTAAGCATTCTGTAGTGGCTCAACAATTCTCTTTTGCTGTCAAAAGACTGATGAAAATATCCGCATGAATGCATCTGCAAAAGGTAATACATATTTCTATATTACTACAATATATTATTATTTATTACTATTTAATTTTATATTATTGATAACCAATTAATTCTGTATTATTGATCCCCCATTTGGTTCCAAGAACTTATTTATCGGTCAAATTCAAAGCTTCATATTCGGCTTTATTGTCATTAAAATTAATTACATAAAGTTCACTTACCTTTGCTCTGTTTATTTTCGCTGGGAACGGCTGTTCAATTCGGCTGTTAGTTGCAGAAAGACAAAGTTGCTCGATGCGACTGATTTTATACAGGGAGACGCGTTGTAACGATGCTTCTGGTTAGTCGGGGATTTTTGTTACGGGCTTTGTGATTGGTCGATTATCCTGTTTTCTGATTGGTTGGATTTATCACAAAGTCGGCGTCTGATTGGTTGAATTCCCTGCAATTTGATTGGTCGGTTCATTTCTCTATTGTTATATAATGACGTCATGTTTCTTTTACTAGAACGCAAGATATCAGTAAGATCATCAGTCACGTAATCACTCCTTATGTGTACACCTGTATGAACCAGCTCCGCGTTGTCCGCCATATTGGATATGTGGATCTCCTGTGACCACGTAGGGTAGACACATGGACCAATGTCAACGTGCCAATGCTGCTACCTAGTTTGGAACAAGATATCGACATTCCTATCACCAATCGTGGGCACATTTAAACAGCGACATCGTTGTCAACTGGAAACCCGATTGCTCGACCACTTGGAGCAACGCCTCTGGAGATATACTTGAACACTCCAGTTAACTACAACAGTGAAGTGCCAGTCACCCTTCGACACGAACAACCCAGTTGATGACCATATCTTCGATGAGGCGGTCTGGAGTAGTTAGTTATGAATTAGTCATGGGTTTTAATTATGTGTAAGATGTTCCTTTTTATTTGTTTTTCTACTTAAATTTCACAATTTTCTCACACGTTTTGTTTATTTTCTTATTCGTTTAACGATTTTTGTAACCATTTTGTATTTTGTTTTGCATGTTTTAATTTTTTGATAATATCATTTGAAGTTTTTGCTTAAATATTTTCATTTGGTTACATTTTTTTTTAAATTTTACAACACGTGTTTTGTGAATTTTTTGTTCGTCAACAATTTTATAACTTTTTTGTGCTCATTTTATCAAACGTTTCCGTTTAATTTTCATTATGTTTGCATTTTATCACTTAAGTTTTCTTAATTTTTGTGTTTTCAAGAGTATATTTTTTGTTGTTTTAAAATTTTTGTTAAGATTATGTATAAACTTTGTTCTACTTTGTGTTTTTGCATTAATTTTTCCAGTTGTATTGTCAATTTTTGTAAAAAGTTTTGTTTTAATTGTGTTTTTTTTTGTTTTAATTTGAGCTTTCGTTAATTTTTTTCGAGTTTTTTTCTCTTGTATATGTGTTTTACATAAAAATTCACATTTTCCTGATATTTCCGTGCTTTTTCGGGGAATTCAGTGGTGGTGGTGGTGATGATTGTTTGGTTTTAGTGGTGGTGATGATTGCTGCTGCTGCTTCTGTTGGGCGGTTTGGGATATTGCTGCTGTTCTTGGGTTTCGGAATTGTTACTTTTCCTAAAGTAGTGGGTGTTATATTCGGAGAGGTTTAATCGCACATGACTCAAGGGTTCATAAAAAATAACAAAGTCATTGTAAATTTCATAGTTTATTTTCTCCGTCATGAGACAGGCACGGGTCGGAGATCCACGTGCAGTCTTTACAGTTTTGTTTTCTGCAGTTAAAATCCATTCAACTGAATGTTGATTTCTTCTGCTTCTTCTTGGTTCGGGATTGTATTGTTTCAATAGAGCTGTTCATTGGTTCGTTGGGACCTATCTTCAGTGTAATTGTAAAAACATTCATATTGTTAGGTTGGACTGGAGCGTCTTCTAGGTTTTCGCTATCATAAACTAGTTAAAACCTTTACTAAATTTTATCATCGATATAAAGACTTAGTTCATAAATACAATGCAACCTGTAAACATCTAATCAATCCTGGCATTTCACATCCCTTATTTTACGGTAGTTTTACATAAGAGTAAAAACTACTTAAACTCGCCTAACAAACTTAAAAAAAAACCTTTAAATCGTCTAATTCATAAGGGTTATAATTACGGTATTGTCGTCAAGTCATTTCGTATGGCCTTCTTTGGTATTAACATTGATTTTTTGATAGGGTCTTTGTGTTTTAACTAAACACATTCTAAATTTATAAAATCAGTATTGCATGGACACGGGTTATGTATTCTGGTATATACATGAAATCATTATGCTAAACTCCTCACAGGAAGGGATCTTGATGGAAGAGGTATACTGAGGGTACATAACTTAATTTGTCAGTTGGTAATGGGTCTGGAGCTGGCATGTCAGTTAACCGCTAGTAGTCTCTTGTGATTTCATGTTTATGTCCGTATATTTAGTTCTTTCAGTTTCATTTTTCACAGTTGACTGAATTTTACTGTTGTTACGATAGTTTTTTTTGATTTATCACATTGGCTATAGGGGGAAGGTTTTGGCCTAATAAAACTAGTTTATCCCCGCCGCAGCAGGTTTGCGCCTGTCCTAAGTCAGGAAATTTATTAAGCCTTTGTGTGTCTTGTCTGTTTTCTAGTTAGTTCACTTTATGTCTATGGGAGTCTAGGCTGATGTTTATTTCGCTGAACTTGATCACTCTTTATTTAGGGGCCAACTCCGACCTGCCGTTGGGTGTTGGGTTTCCTCACCGTTCAGTGAAGATCTTATGGTAGCTTTGAGTTGTTATTACTCCCCTTTGGGTCGTTGTCTCTTTGACACATTCCCCGTTTCTCCTCTTTTTCCTATTTGATGCTTTGTACGTTGATGACGTAATAACACATCTTTTCTACTGCATTTCTGTCCACATTCTTCACAACGACACTTGTTAGGCTTGATTTTATGTGTATTCATGTGTCGTTGAATATTGTCTCGGCGACTAAAGGTTTGGTGGCATATTCGGCAATTGCGTGTCAGTGGTTGACGTTTCTCAGTCTGACAATAAGGCACAGTTCTGGACATCTTATAGAGTCTTGCTGTTTTGATTCGTCTCAGTTGTTGACTTTTTCTTTCAGTCTAGTGGTTAGGGGCAGTTCTGGATATCTTGTACAGTCTTGCTGTTTTCATTCAATGGCTCTGTTCAGATCCTGTAACTTAATTATGTAACACCATATATGTAAAGCTTCCCTTCTTTCACATCTGTTCAGTTCGAAGGTCGGATGCAGAGTGGGAACTTCAGTCGTTGTGCTTCGTTAAATGGACTGTTTGGATTTATTGATTGGCCCCTGTAACCCCATAACAGCCACACTGTAAGAGATAGGACTTTCCAGATGTGTTCAATGGATTTAGAATGACAAAGATACCCTGAAAACATATATCACACAACTATTTAAGTATTTTTTTTTAAATTCACCAAATGACCCTGTCTAAATTTTGGACCCCCTTGTAGCACCCTTACTATTAGAGATACTACCTCGTAAATATCACTATTCGATTTAGATGGTCAAAGTTACCCCGAAAACATATATAACTGTCTTTAATACTTGACTTAGGAAAAATTGAAATTTGGACCCTTCCAGAAATTTTGGACCCTCATATCACCCATATTATAAGAGATAGGGCTTCACAAATACTATCATTCGATTTAGAAGCTTAAAGGTACCCCGAATATAAATATATATATTTGTCTTTAGTATTCGAATTAGGAAAATTTGTATTTTCGACCACCCCGAAATTTTCAACCCCTCATATCACCCTTACTGTAAGGATACGGATTTACAAATGTCATCATTCGGTTAAGATGGTCAAAGTTACCTCGAATACATATATAACACGTCTATATTACTTAACGAAGACAATTTTGTATTTTCGGCAGTTTCCGAATTTTTGGACCCCGATATATCAAAAATCGTAAGAGATAAAACGCTGGAACCTCCACCAAACTCTCCAGGACCTCAAAGTTACTGCGGGTTGATATACACATTGTTAGGGAAAATAACAGTAACTCGAAAATTGCAAAGGTAAGTGAACTTTATATAATTAATTTAAATGGCAATAAAGGGTGAATAAAAGGATATGGAGTAAATGCACATGAGACAAAGTCTCTACAAATACATGGTAAAAACAAGCAAAGGAACAACGCTTTTATTGTTGTTCTTCATCTTGAAGTCACCATGAGGCCTTCAACAATGAGCTTTGCTCATACCTCATAGTAAGTTAAAGACGGCCCCTAGCACCGGTTTAAGCGGAATTCTTTGCTAATTGTCGAGCAACGCTACATCCATGTCTTTCTTGGTCATGGGTGCGGGATTGTCAACAAACATCAATTAAACTGGCAAAGTGCTCTTACAATCACTGTCATCCTTTGCCCGACAAAAGCACTAGTGTCTTAAGCTAGTGGACAAGTACAACATATAGACAAACACAGGGCACTCATCAAGTCGAATGTAAAAAAACTTGGCGTTATAAAATAGTGAGATGTGGGCACTTAAAACAGGTGGTATGGATTACATTTCGAAAATTACAAAAATAATTGCCAAAATTTGAAAATTTGAAAGTATCAATAGTATATCCATATGAGAAATTCTCTCACGAACAAGTACACCATAACTGAAAAATATAGAGAGCATACATCTCTCGCACGGGGAATCGTTTTACGGACTCCACACTGCAGGAGAGACAAACTCCAGTCGTAAATGGTGAATAAAAGGATATGGAGTAAATGCACATGAGACAAAGTCTCTACAAATACATGGTTAAAAACAAGCAAAGGAACAACGCTTTTATTGTTGTTCTTCATCTTGAAGTCACCATGAGGCCTTCAACAATGAGCTTTGCTCATACCTCATAGTAAGTTCAAGACGGCCCCTAGCACCGGTTTAAGCGGAATTCTTTGCTAATTGTCGAGCAACGCTACATCCATGTCTTTCTTGGTCATGGGTGCGGGATTGTCAACAAACATCAATTAAACTGGCAAAGTGCTCTTACAATCACTGTCATCCTTTGCCCGACAAAAGCACTAGTGTCTTAAGCTAGTGGACAACTACAACATATAGACAAACACAGGGCACTCATCAAGGCGAATGTAAGAGAACTTGGCGTTATAAAATAGTGAGATGTGGGCACTTAAAACAGGTGGTCTGGATTACATTTCGAAAATTACAAAAATAATTGCCAAAAAAAGCCGAATATGAAGTTTTGAATTTAGAGTTTAATTGACCGATAAATAAGTTCTTGAAACCAAATGTGTGATCAATAATACAGAATTAATTGGTTATCAATAAAACAAAATTAAATAGCAATAAATAATGATATATTGTAGTAATATAG
Source organism: Modiolus philippinarum (assembly GCA_002080025.1). Classification (NCBI taxonomy): domain Eukaryota; kingdom Metazoa; phylum Mollusca; class Bivalvia; order Mytilida; family Modiolidae; genus Modiolus; species Modiolus philippinarum. The sequence goes on from MJUU01006414.1 coordinate 102,457, forward strand.
AAATGCATTCATGCGGATATTGTCACAAGTCCTTTGAACGCAAAAGAGAATTGTTGAGCCACTACAGAATGTACAGAGATCATGACCTTTGCCTGTAGCATTTGCCCCAAGCGGTTTAGGAGGAAAGCTTACTTTGAAGCACATCTGAAAAACCACGACAAGCCCAGATATCAATGTATGGAATGTCATGCCACGTTCTGTCGACCATCTGCTTTAGAGCGTCACAATCAGGAAAGACGTCTAGTGGGAGGGTCTAGTATAAATCCCAAAAGCCTGAAGACTTGTTCGAGTTAAAGATAAAAGGCAGAAAAAGTGCACCGAGATTTCAAACTACTGCTACCCAGTACAAAATCCATTTCAGAGAGATCAACGTCCAGAGCCTTCAACAAGTACTACACATGTTGCAAGAACTTTTCGACGCCATCTTGAAGAAAGTGACCACATTTACAAAGCCAGAAGACTTAGTGCAGACTTTTTCTATCAGTGCAGAATTTCAGTACAGACATTTGATCTGGACTTCCCCATTGCCATGCTGTTCATGAGGATGGATCAACTAACCTAACCAGCAATATATTATTGGACGAAGTGGAACGCGTTGTGCAATCCAACGAAAAGTTTATATACTAACAGAAGATGCCGAAATGAAAGTCATCAACATTAACAAGCCAACAGGCAGCGGACGAAAGAAAACCGACTATATTGATATAAAAAGATTCTTATCAAGTAAAACTTCCATCATCCAGATTAAAAACAAAGACGACCTGTGTTGTGCCAGCACGATCGTTACGGCTAAGGCTGAAATTGATGGACACGAAAAATGGGACACTATAAGACAGGACCGGCGCATTCAGGAAGAGTTGGCAGTAGAGTTACATGCTAAAGCAGGGGTACCTTTACAACAATGTGGCATCGAAGAGATCAAACGATTTCAAGCAGTTCTAAAAGAGTATCAAATTCACGTCGTATCCAAAGAGCATTTCCACACTGTTATATAGAAAAGACCCGAAGCCGAGAAGAAGATCTACCTGTTTTACCACTAGAACCATTACGATGTCATTATCAGCATGTCCCATTTTTGTCACACGTCTATTACTGTCATAAATGCGACAAAGGATATAGCAACAGAGATAAACACGTCTCTAATGAACCGTGTTATCATTGTCGGAAGATTCACACCGAGACTGGATACCATGTGAAGACTGCGGGCGATACTTCAAAGGGTCGACGTGTTTCGAACTACACAAAAAGACGACTTCGGGAAACTCGACGTGCACTACCTACTTCAAGTGCACAACCTGTGAACAAACCGTGAACAAAAGATATGGAGATCATACCTGTAGAAACACTTACTGCCAGACCTGTAAAGATTTCTATCAATCCGGACATCAGTGCTACATGCTACCTGTCAATATGCAAAAGAATCAGAAGAAGCAAACTTAAATTTTCTTCGACTTTGAATGCACCCAAGACGATCTTGTCCAGTGTTACGAAGGATACAAACCAGACGAAACAGGAACATGTCAAAACTGTAAACATTTCAAATGTGGCTCCTACAAACACCAGCCGAATCTGTGTGTGGTACACAAAGTCTGTTTGAAGTGTATAAATAATGGAATCGATGAAAAAACGTCCTGTTATGAATGTAGGAAAATGTACTAGTATTTACAGGACCTGAAACCACCGAACAGTTTTGTAAATGGCTATTCTCTGGAACAAACAACGGGGCTATCGCCCTGTACCACAACTTTAAAGGATACGACAGTTATCCTATTTTAAACTACTTGTATACCCAAGGACTATTACCAGATGTGATTCCGAATGGAACGAAGAATATGGCCGTCACCGTACCTCGCTGCAACATAAGAATGATTGACTCAATGAACTTTTTACCGATGGCATTGTCAAAACTACCAAAAATGTTTGGCTTCAATGAGCTCAAGAAGGAATACTTTCCTCACCTATTCAACACCAAAGAAAATAAATCCGTGATACTCAACCGCCTACCAGATGTCAAGTATTACCAACCAGAAAAAAATGAAGGTCGAGGAAAGAAGCGCCTTCTTCCAATGGAACGACGCAATCTGGAGTTCCATGTTCGACTTGCATCAAGAACTGTTGAGTAATTTCCGTTCCGATGTGGACATACTGAGAAAAACCTGTATCAAATTCCGAGAATTATTCATGGAGATGACATCCACCGGCGGACATGGAGGAATCGATCCATTCCAACAATGAATTACGGTAGCATCACCTACGAACAACAGCCGAATCTGTTTGTGTTTTAAGTGTATAAATAACGGTATCGATGAACACACGTCCTGTGAAGGATGTTTGAAAAACGAACTAGTATTTAAAGGACCTGAAACCATAGAATATCGAGTTTTGTAAATGGCTATTCTCTTGAAAAAACAACGGAACTACCGTCCTATGCCACAACTATAAAGGATACGACAGTTATCCTATCTGAAACTACTTGTATACCGAAGGAATATTACCAGATGTTATTCCAAATGGAACGAAGAAAATGGCCGTCACTGTACATGACTGCAACATCAGAATGATTGACTCAATGAACTTTTTTTACAGATGGTATTGTCATAACTACCAAAAATGTTTGGCTTGAATGAGCTCAAGAAGGGATACTTTCTACACCTATTTAACACTAAAGAAAATAAATCCGTGATACTCAACCGCCTACCAGATGTCAAGCATTACCAACCAGAAGAAATGAAGCTCGAGGAGAGAAGCGCCTTCTTCGAATGGTACGACGCACACTGAAAGAACTGTGGAGTTATTTCTGTTTTGATGTGGACACTCTGAAAAAGCCTGTCTCAAGTTCCAAGAATTATTCATGAAGATGACATCCACCGACGGACATGGAGGAACCGATCCATTCCAAGAATGCATTACGATACCATCGGCTTGTAACTTGGTGTTTCGCACTTTGTTTTTAAACCGGACGCTAAAGGCATCAAACCCGCCCTCGGCTTCCGACCTCAAGAGCAACACTCCATTAAAGCAATAAAAAAAGGCTACAACATCTATATGAAGTGCACGGTATTCGGATACAGCACGCTCGTAATGGCAGTGAGAAGAAAATCTGTGCATACAAGGTCGATGGATACCACGACAGTTAAGTCTTTGAATACAACGGTTGATTCTGGCACGGATGTTAACGTTGTTATAGTGCCTCGACCGTCAATCCAGTAAACAATATGACGATGTGTGAACTACACCAGCGTACATTGGATAAGAAAACATACCTAGAAGACCAAGGCTATAGCTATGTCGGTGTATGGAAGTGCGATTTCGATAGAGAAATACGGAGTGATCCTCACATACAAAGTTTCGTAAACTCCCTCGAATATGTTTACCCATTGTAACCCAGGGATGCCTTTTACGGAGGACGTACAGAAGAGTTTACAATGTACAAAGAAGCTTCTGACGGTGAAAACTACGACGTTACTTCACTGTACCCGTACATCAACAAGACCGGCAAGATACCCGTGGGACATCAAACCATCATCACGGCCGAGAATTTCAAAGATATGCAGCGATACGAAGGACTCATCAAATGCAAAGTACTTCCACAGAGAGGACTCTACATCCCAGTACTCCCTGCAAAAATAAACAACAAACTATTGTTCACGTTATGTAAAGCCTGTGCCGAATCCAGTCAACAAACGACTTGTCAACACATAGTTGAGGAAAGGGCTTTTACCGGAATCTGAGTCACCGGTGAACTAAAGAAAGCGTTGGAGAAAGTATATCAGATAGATAGAATCTATGAAGTCTGGCACTTTGACACGGAACAATACAGTGCTTGTACAGTAAAACATAACCAATCACACCATTGTACCATACACCATACACCATGCACCATTACACCATACACCATGAACCATTACACCATATACCATACACCATCACACCATACACCATTGCACCATATACCTTACACCATACACCATGCACCATACACCATATACCATGTACCATACACCATACACCATGCACCATACACTTTACATCTTACACTATACACTATGTCCAGTACAATGTATTTGCATTTTGGTTTTTATTTTATAGTGGCCGGTACATACAACCTCGGGCATACAACAAATGAATTTTATCTTTTTGTAGGACAAAATGAAGATTTTTAATAAAAATTTGTCTCGGCGAGATCTCATTTTTCAGTCTCAATTCTAGAATACTTTCCACAAAGCTTGTTTTTTACAATCGTGTAAATAAAATAAAGGGTGATACAGATTTTCGTTTGCCGTATTTTATTTCGCGTGTTGCTTTTTCTCGCTTTTAAAATGTCATTTTTGCCCTCATATTTCCTTTATATCTTTCGATTATCATGATTATCGAGCGTACATTAACATATCATTATGAAGGCGGCAAAGGCTTAGGGTTATCATCGTACAGCGTCCATAACCTTTTTTTCGTACACCAAACACGATCTTATTTCACGTGAAATGTACATTGTACACGAGAATTTCGATATTTCTTCCATCAAACAGAACCTATTTCTATTTTTTATACACCGTACAATGACCCATTCCTTTAAAACCCTCATTAATCATATAAATAGAGAATTGGAGTACTAGGTGGCATTTGCACCATTTCGCATACTATCAATGTCCCTATTGTAGCATTATTTTCAGTAAATTTGTACAAAATTTGAGTACTAAATGGTATTTACATGATATCATATAATATCAATATCACTATTGTTGCATATTTCAGTAAATTTGTACCAAATTTGAGTACAAGATGGCATGTACATCATATCACATACTATCGATATCCCTATTGTTGCATATTTTCGATATATTTGTACCAAATTTGAGTATCAGATGGAATTTACATCATATCGCATAATATCGATATTCCCATTGTTGCATATTTTCAGTAAATTTGTACCAAATTTGAGTACTAATTGGCATTTGCACCATATCGCATACTACCAATATCCCTATTGTTGCATGTTTTCAGTATATTTGTACCAAATTTGAGTACTAGATGGAATTTATATCATATCGCATACTATAGATATCTCTATTGCTGCATATTTTCAGTAATTTTGAACCAAATTTGAGTATTAGATGGCATTTACACCATATCGCATACTATCGAAATCCCTATTGTTGCATGTTTTCAGTATATTTGTACCAAATTAGAGTACTAAATGGCATTTACATCATATCGCATACTATCGATATCCCTATTGTTGCATATTTTCAGTATATTTGTACCAAATTTGAGTACTAGATGGCACTTGTATCATATTACATACTATCGATATCCCTATAGTTGCATGTTTTCAGTAAATTTGTACCAAATTTGAGTACTAGATGGCATGTACATCATATCGCATACTATCGATATCCCTATTGTTGCATATTTTCAGTATATTTGTACCAAATTTGAGTATCTGATGGAATTTTCATCATATCGCATAATATCAATATCCCTATTGTTGCATACTTTCATCATGTTCATTCGGTATTCTACTGCTGTTGTTCAATAATTTTGTACCAAATTTGAGTACTAATTGGCATTTACACCATATCGCATACTATTGATATCACTATTGTTGCATGTATTCAGTATATTTGTACCAAATTTGACTACTAGATGGAATTTATATCATATCGCATACTATCGATATCCCTATTGCTGCATATTTTCAGTAAATTAGTACCAAATTTAAGTATTAGATGGCATTTTCACAATATCACTTACTATCTATATCCCTATTGTTGCATATTTTCAGTATATTTGTACCAAATTTGAGAACTAGATGGAATTTATATCATATCACATACTATCGATATCCCTATTGCTGCATATTTTCAGCAAATCTGTACCAAATTTAAGTATTAGATGGCATTTTTACCATATCGCATACTATCGATATCCCTATTGTTGCATGTTTTCAGTATATTTGTACAAAATTTGAGTTCTAGATGAAATTTACATCATATCGCATACTATCAATATCCCTCTTGTTGCATATTTTCAGTTAATTTGTACCAAATTTAAGTACTAGATGGCATTTACACCATATCGTATTATATCGATATCCCTATGTTGCATATTTTCAGTAAATTTGTACCAAATTTGAGAACTAATTGGCATTTACACCATATCGCATACTATCAATATCCCTATTGTTGCATGTTTTCAGTATATTTGTACCAAATTTGAGAACTTGATGGAATTTATATCATATCGCATACTATCCATATCCCTATTGCTGCATATTTTCAGTAAATTTGTACCAAATTTGAGTATTAGATGGCATTAACACCACATTGCATACTATTGATATCCCTATTGTTGCATGTTTTCAGCATGTTCAGTATATTTGTACCAAATTTGAGTACTAGATGACATTTACATTATATTGCATAATATCGATATCCCTATTGTTGCATATTTTCAGTAAACTAGTAGCAAATTTGAGTACAAGATGACATTTACATCATATTGCGTACTATCTATATCCATATTGTTGCATATTTGCAGTAAATTTGTACCAAATTTGAGTACTAGATGGCATTAACACCATATCGCATACTATTCATATCCCTATTGTTGCATGTTTTCAGTATATTTGTAACAAATTTGAGTATTAGAGGGAATTTAGATCATTTCGCATAATATCGAT
>MJUU01006421.1:0-13496 GCA_002080025.1 Modiolus philippinarum
GATCAATAACATGTTACTTCAGACTAAAACTGACTTTTGAAAAAAAACGTTAAAATAAATGTAATATAACCTGTCTGCTTTAAGTATTCCAAGACCACCATGTATTTTGATATTGATTAAAAAAGGTATAAATGACCGCGCCGTACAGTATAACATTTGACATTCCAATGTGTGCAAATGGTGACCTTTTCGTCATACAGCACAAAAATGTGCAGTATATAAATATTTGACATTCCAATGTGTGTGCAATTTGTGAAACTGTTAGCAACGTAGAGTACTTAATTAAATGCACCGTATATATATAAAAAAACATTTGAAATTTCATTGTGTGCAAATCATGAGTTTTGGCGCCATACATAAATACACAGAACATCAGACATTCCAATGTGAACAGATTGTGACCTACTTGCACCAAACAGTACATAAATTAATCGTATGAATATATTTGACATTCCAATGTGTGCAAATTGTGACATACTTCTCACCGTACTCTACATAAATGCACCGTATAAATAGAACATTTGACATTCGTGCAAATTGTGACTAATTGGTACCATACAGTACATAAATTCTCCGTATAAACAAATAATTTCTTTTTCGGATCCATCGAAGAGAAGACCCATAATTATTAAAATCATACAGAACAGATTTTGCAACTGTGTCTTGTGAGATACGACATAATCCTATTGAAAACGTTCTACAAGCCTTAATTGTGCTTAAAATTTGAAAATTCAAGTTCTTACATTTCTATTTTCATATACCAAACATTCCAAAAGAAAGTGTAAGAATATCTATATTATGTTCATGAAATCTGTAAAATCTTGTAACATTACAAGTTGTCAGAGCATTAATTTGATCAAAATTCAAAATTTGTCAAGCAACGACAAGTGAAATTTCCCCGGTTGATGAAGCGTTAATTTGAGACTTTTACAAGTTCACAAATACAGTGTGTGGGGTTCAGAATTTCATCTATACATGCACCTGAAGTCAGTTTAGAACCAATGCACGAACAGAAATCGTTCAATCATTATCTAGTAATGCATTTTGTGTATGGTGCTGAATAATTATGTTAATTAACACAATTTTTGACATGATAATTGTTATATATTACGTACAATATCTTTTGCTGTTTAATCGAATGTCCAACTGGTAGAAAAATGGGGAGCACGTTTCAGTTTTTTTTGATACCGACTGTCGTTTCGCGAGTGAAAAGCGGAAGACGGCGTTGTCTGGGAACTTTTGCGAAATGTGTACAAAATGTTTGCTGTTGTTTGTTTTACTCGGACTTTTTGTACCTTCGGAACAGAGTCCAATAAGACATACAAGTAAGTATAATAATAAAAAATGAAAGAATACATTGTATTTTATTTACATGAATGCTGTCAATGTATAGTACAGAATAACAAAATACCAATGTTACTGTTAATTTAGTTTCTGCATATGCGCATTTCGACAACTTATGTCTCATCAGTGCAGATCAAACCAAAAAATTTGGAAGTTTATTAACCGAAAAAAAAATGTGTGAAAGCTAATAGATAACAAATTAACAGAAGGATCTAAATAGAAAAACCAAAATTCAGTTAAGAACAGAGCTATTAATTTGGGAGATACTCCGTAGTTTTGAACAAAATTTGTAAAATTTAGATTTTGCAAGTTTCAATAAAGTCGGTTTTGAAATGAAGCAACGCTTTTATGGTAGTTCTTCATCTCGAAACATCTGTAAGACCTTCAGAAATTAAAATTCGTTCTTCATCTTGAAACATCATGAATTCGTAGCACCGAGACCTGAGATTTCTAACGCTTATATACCTACCACATTATAGGGATACTCAAAGACGCAAAAAAAGGGAGATGACAGCTGCATTTATTTTATTTAACACAATAAGCAACCATATATTTCATGTTCTAGCTATGACATTCAGTTTTCAAATCTAAAATAAAAGTCTTGATAAATCATTGATGAAATATTTATGTATTCCTGGTCATGTAAAGCAATATATACATGTAATACCGAAATGTCAAGTAATTAAGTGGCCTGGTGGGCGAGTGGTTAAGGTAGTTCTACTGCCTATACAACCACTGTAGCAGTAAGAGTTCGCGCCTCACTTTGTACATTACAAAAAAGGGTGCATTCGATTTATAATCGTTAGTGAAAAAGTATGTCAGTTACTTGCCCAAGGTCGTTGGTTCTCTCCGGGCACTCCGGCTTTCTCCACCACTAAAACTGACCGTTATTAGAAAGCTGAAATAGTGATGAAAGTGACTTTGAACCCCATATCAATTAATCAATTAAATAGTTTAAGTCCTGCAGATGGTCATCCTATAAATGATTTACAGATAACTACTTAAATCCCACAATAGTAACAATGTTTTAAGAAAAAATGGGATTTGTCTTACAATACAAAAGATACTGAAGTTGCAGAACAGCAGTAAATTTCGTTATGCTACATACACTAGTAGGATGCCCAAGAGACGATTTTTCAGTTATTGGTTGTGGTCATAGGGATCAAAGGTCAGCTCCTAAAATTTTGAAAATTTTGATGCATTTTAAAATTAGCTTGATTTCACAGATAAAACTGCATAGAAATTTGAATATCCTTGTAACTTTCAATGGGATAGTTCTTTAGTTTTACTTTTTATAATGATATGTCTGTTGTCTTTATTCAGCAAGTTTCAAAGTTGGCATTTTGCTTTAAAGGCCCGTCATTTTGAATATTTGCATCTCCGTGATATGAGGGGTTCTTTCGGATATGAAGAACTGCGCATTTCTGACTTTTTTGGGATTATTCTTAAAAGGAAAGCTTGAATTTAATTTTAAAATTAACGCTAAAAAATAAACTAAGTTTAGGTGAAATAAATCGTTCTTTTGATATTGTTATATATAAGTCAATCCCCCCAAAAAAAACAAAAAAAACCCCAAAAAACAAACTAGAGGAATGTATTCGAAACGAATACTATATCTCCCCGTCCTGACATAATTTGTTCCAGGGGTCATGCTTATAATACTAAATTATTGACCCGGCCTGACTACCCTCCTAGATAATTTTTCCCAATTGAAAAAGTTTGAGCCAGGGAGTTTGAGTTACCATTGTCAGCTGAGAGTAGATTAAGTGATGCATATTTTTATGTGCTTTATTTTACTGTCTTTACATGTTTAATATAACTTNAAAGATTAGGACACATTAGATCGATTCTAATGGAAAACAAACAACTGCTCCTGGTCACATGCTCCTCCACTGAAGTTTCAAAATATCGTATCAAATATATTCGCCGCCTCCTGGCGGCGAATAATAACATAATCTTGTCAAATTATTTTTATGAAATCCAGTAGTATTATCCGTATGTAGCAATGACGATAAAAATGTTTAGGTGTAGATAAGAAATAAATAATTTTCCCATTAAATCTGAAATCAAATTATAATATGATGAGTGGAGGTTGGGAATACATTGTATATGAGTATGACAATATACCAAATGTCAGGTTTATCATGAATTGGAACTAATTTTGAATTTATCAGACTTTTTCAAATTAGGACACTCACATGTTGTATTTGTTATCTAGAAACATGAGTACCGGTAAATTTTACTAAGCTGTGCACAACACAACTTTCATTCGTCTGTTCGTCTGTTGGTTTTTAAATTTTACCTGTCTAGGCTGTTATCAATACAAATACTATTTTTAGTAACAATTTTAATTAGCAAATATCTCATTAACAGTTTGACTAATTAACACATAAAAGTACATGGACAGAGATCAAATGGAAACTGATATATCCTGAAAATTTGGACATCTTGAGTGCAGTGGTTTTTGCAAACATGCGAACACAAATTTTGTGACAAAACAATATATCCCCCACCTCTCTGAGGCGGGGAAATATAAAAACAAAAAACACACACACTGACAAAACTTAGCAAGACCGTTCCACTGAAACAAAACCCTATTATATTATCTGAAATGATATGAAAAAGTGATTTAAAACGTGAAAACAAATACATGTGCTTCGAAAATCAAAACACAAGCAGCGTAAAATTGTCACTAGATTCCCGCTATTTAACTAGACTTGGGCTTGTCAAGTAATTTTGATAAGAAATGATTAGAGTTTTCTCTCGTTTTACACTCAAATCGGAACATGACCAGTTGGCATGGTCTTCTTCATATCGACTAAAATTTGAAAGTTTTACGCAAAATTTGGCTTTTTAGCTCACCTGGCCTAAAGGCCAGGTGAGCTATTGCCATCACTTGGCGTCCGTCGTCCGTTCGTCCGTCCGTCGTCCGTCCGTCCGTCCGTAAACTTTTCACATTTTGGATATCTCCTCTGAAACCACTGAACCAATTTCAACGAAACTTTACAGGAATGATGAATTAAAGGTCCTTTACTTAGTTTGCCGAAATTTTTCCGATCCGCCAAAAAACATGGCCGCCAGCGCTGAACTTAGATTTAACATTGGACCCTATGGGAAAAAGCATATATTTGCTATCTCCTCTGAAGCTACTGAAGCAAATTGAACCAAACTTAATAGGAATGATGTATGGAAGGTCCTCTACTTAGTTTGCCGAAATTTTTTCGATCCGTGAAAAAACATGGCAGCCAGCGTAGAACATAGTTTAACATGGGACCCCATGGGAAAAGCAAATATTTGCTATTGCCTCTGAAGTTACTGAAGCAAATGGAACCAAACTTTACAGGAATGATGTATTGAAGGTCATTTACTTAGTTTGCCAAATTTTTTTTGATCCGTGAAAAAACATGGCCGCCAGCACAGAACATAGTTTAACATGGGACCCTATAGGAAAAGCATATATTTGCTATCTCCTCTGAAGAGACTGAAGCAAATTGAACCAAACTTTACAGGAATGCTGTATGGAAGGTCCTTTACTTAGTTTGCCGAAATTTTTTCGATCCGTGAAAAAACATGGCTGCCAGCGCAGAACATAGTTTAACATGTGACCCTATGGGAAACGCATATATTTGCTATCTCCTCTGAAGCTACTGAAGCAAATTGAACCAAACTCCACAGGATTGATGTATGGAAGGTCTTTTATGGAGATTGCCGAAATTTTTCCGATTCCGTTAAAAACATGGCTGCCAGCGTAGAGCATAGTCTAACATGGGACCCTAAGGGAAACGCATCTATTTGCTATCTCCTGACGCTACTGGAGCAAATTCAACCAATCTTTACAGTAAGGATGTATGGAAGGTACTTGGATCTGACAAAAAAGATGGCCCCCAGTGCAGAACATAGTTTAAAATTAGACCCAGGAATGAGATAACCATCTTTATAATCATCATCTCTGAAATGTATAGAAGGTCCTTTGCAAAAATTATTCATTTCAATAGGATCAGACAAAAACATGGGTGCTAATGAAGAACATAGCTAAACATTTGACCCCATTGGTAAGAGTCATGTATGGCGTAGAAGCATTTTGCCAGATGAGCGATACAGGCTCAGTCTCTGAGCCTCTAGTTATTTGTTGATTTCTCTTTAACGGTAGACATTACATCCATGATTTTTGGAGCATAGGTACATAATGTATATGTACTTTCGTTAAAGTTGGAATATTTCAGAATTAAAGCATAATTATTTCGCATGTAATGAAAATGTCGTTAATTTAGACTCTAATTTACCCGGACATTAATACCGATAAATTACAAAAAACAGTCAAAAATTACTTGCATTCTATGATTCAAATAAATATTTCAGGTCTGGACGTAAATGGCTTTTTATTAGAATATAAGAGTGTACTACTATTTTTTTATAACTTTAAAGATACCATATCCAAAGCACTGTTATAGGGTACCATTAAAAAAGAAGAAATTAGAGAAATCGTGATCACAGGAACTTTCTACGACAGCTAAAAATTTTGAATTTAATGGTTGTTCTATCATTTTAAACAAATATGTGTGATTCCGTTAACCCAAACTCGAAAACTAAGCGTCTTTTTGGACCTTGGGCACCCTACTACATGTATTTCAATGAGTAACTTCACAGCAGTAGCATTAAAATCAAATAACACAACCAAAAGTATTACAAAAAGAAGTACTCATTTCCAAAAATTTCTAAATAGGCAAACATCTACCGAGTGCTATACACGGAATGAAGTCTCAGTTTTTTTAAGTGGTTTGAATTTTGACAAAAACAATAAATTTCTATAACACGCAAGGTAAAATTTTCATGCCATACAAGTCTGGCTATATGGCTGGTGAATATCCTCGGAACCTCTTGTGGTGATTTTGATTCAGAATACCCTTTTCTCATACCTAAGGGAACTAGAAAAAGAAGGGAAACGGGGAATGTGTCAAAGAGTGGAGTAATAACAACTCAAAGCCACCATAAGATCTTCAATGAACGGTGAGGAAACCCCATACCCAATGACAGGTCGGAGTCGGCCCCTGAATAAAGAGTAACCAAGTGCGAAATAAACGCCATCCTAGACTCCTTTTGACATAAAGTAAACTAAGTAGAAAACAGACAAGAAACACAAAGGCTTAATAAATTTCCTGACTTGGGACAGGCGCAAACCTGCTGCGGCGGAATTAAACTAGTTTTATTGGGCCCAAACCTCCCCCTATAGCCATGTGATAAATCAAAAAACATTCGTAACAACAGTAAAATTCAGTTAGCAACAGGACTGAGTCAGTTGTGAAAATGAAACAGAAAGAACTTCATATACGGACTCACAAAATAATACTAGCAGTTAACTGATTAGACATTAAATGCTTTAACGTGACTTTCCTTTGTCATATCTTGATTACGGTTCTTCGTTTAAAATTTCTCCCAACTCTTTAAGATCTAAGTAAAGCCAATAATTTATTCCGTTGTTCTCATGCCATTTTCTTGTTTTGATTTAGTCAGAATTCCCCTGGCCATTGGACACTTAACACGAAAATTTGTTTTTCTTACAGGATTCGCAGGGGATGCACTATGTGCCCTCTATCAGCAACGATGTATGTGTGATCTGGTTTATGCAAATTGTCTCAAATTCATCCCAACCTTCAAGTTATGTAAATGTAATGACAGAATGAAAGTAGCACGAGACGACCTTCACGACGACAACTAAGGATAAGTAGGTAAACCTATATTATATTATCAACAAGGGTGTACCTCCGTTCTACACCAAAAGCAGGACACAGTAATTCTTTTTCGGTAAAATGAAGGGATAAAACATATTTTGTTAAGAACCACACTGAATCAAACAAGAAATACACTAATTTGATACAGATGCTTGAATTTGTGATCGACAACATTTATCGAAATTGGAGGCCGCATTTGTTCAGCAGACAATATCAGGATTGCAATGGGAACAAATTGTGTGTCACTTTTAGGTAACGTTTTCCCTTATCCGTATGAAAATATTTTTACAAGGGTTTATACATCAAGAACAACTATATAGACCAATAATTTATTTTCACCTTCCGACATAAGGACAAATTAATGTGCTTTCTCTTGCCTCTTGTAACACTTTAATGTGTCTACAGAGAAATAAAATTTTGAATCTTAATTACTCAAGATTTAAAAAATATTCACCTACCCAAGTGAGCTTTGAAAAATTAAAGTAAGTCAATTCATAAATATAGGCTATTTGACAAAAGTGATGATATTGACTTCCAAACCATGAACTCTCCTTTCTTAGTACCAATATATTTATCCTAGAGCACGATGTGCATATTTTACAGTTGATTCTTTACTTTAGACCTTATACTTGATACAGGGACTGTGAAAAGAGCACCGACTGATTTGACTCAATTGACTCGGGTGCCACGTACAGTGCAGTACATGCTTACCCTTCCAGTGTAACATATTTCACTTGCGGTTTTTTTAGAGTTTCACATATTAAGCATTCAACGCATTCACATCATTGATATTGTTTTTTCTCTTAATCGTGTTCACTGGAAAGCGCAGCTGATGTTGCAATGCTCCAACTTGTTTTCAAAACAATTTAGCATTTTAAAACGGCGTAGATTTTACAAACACGTAAAGTATTTGTCAAAGAGTTAAAATATCTACAATACATCAAAATCTCCTATAAATATATGTTATCAATGCAAATTCACAAACTGATTCAGTTTACATAAACTGGTTAATAACGTGCATATAGAATACACCAATGTTAACCATGCATAATTCCAAGACCATTGTAAAATGTTTAGCTCTTTGTCGTAGCATCTTTACTTTAAATTATTTTTCATAGCGATTTTTTATCTATTTTACAGGAGGAAACGTGTTGCATGACTTAACAATCAGATGGAATCACAGATATTGGACTATTAGGTGTATGGAAAATAACATTTTATCAGCCATTGGTGTTATGTTAAAATTCTAAATCAAAATGAGTGGTAAATGTCCACTCAAACCGGTATTAAGATAGCTTTCTAAATTATGTCAGATCTCGGAACTCCTCTTGTTTTCTCCAGTTCAGTGACTTAAAGAATTTAGCACACGAACTCCCACTTTTTATTTCATTATTGTCTTCTATATGTCAAATTAAGACACCTGACAAACATCCTTAAAATTCTTGATATAGCTTCCTAGCTTTTAGACAAAATATAGTCCCGATGTTAAACTAAGGGAAAATCCAGAGAAATCCAATTCCCGTCAAATTTTTTAATGACTTGTAACTCAGTTAAAAGTACACGGACTTATATATTTCTTTTTAACATTTCGTTTAGTCTTCAACGCTTCATCATTTGAAATAGGTTTCAAGAAATCCTTGATATAAATAACATCAGGGGTGAGCCTCCTAAAGGACCGTCTTGAACTTACTTTGAGGTATGGGCAAAACACATTGTTGAAGGCCTGATGATGTCTTCAAGATGAAGTACAACAATAAAAGCTTTGTTCCATTGCTTGCTTTAACCATGTGTTTGTCGAGACTTTGTCACATGGTTGCGTTTACTCAATATCCTTAAATTGTTTGTTTACAAGGCACAGATATTGTTAATTCAAATGGAATACATGGTGTTTTGTTTTTGATACCAATTTACTGGCCCTCTAGAGATCAAGTTAATATCAAAGAATACAATAAGACGCATTCAAATAAGATACAATCCCGTTCATTTCTAACATTCCACTGGTGTCAATACAAGTGCCATATAAAGGACTGAGACATAAAACATATTCAAATATGCCGCTGAGACGTTTTATTTTCATTTGTAGATCGATGTAAACCTATACTTTCCTATATTTTGATTAAAAGTTTTGTATAATTCGACCATAAATAAAAAATATCCAAAAAGGGTAACATTGATGCCCACTCGACCATTGAAAAAATGTTGCATGATCATTTATGACAATAAAGTAGAGTGTAACATGACCATATAGAGAAATAATGTCCATATGCGGCAATCAATGCCGATGAACGGGCAAGGAACTTATTCAAGTTGGACCACCCGATTTATTTATCGGCCAAAGACACCCACATCAGCTATCTCCTTATCATCTTTACCTCACGACCAGAGCCGAAAATACAAAAAAAAACAAAAACAAAAACAAAACAAAACAAAAGAAACAACAAAACAAGAAACAAAAAAAAAGAATTAAGAACAGAAGAAGTCACCTCCTTTGTACAATGCCGTTGACAGCCTGTAATTCGCTACAAATCACAAGCATGTCTAGAGCGTTGAGGTTCGAAGAGACGTTCTAGTGGTGGTCATTACAAAAAAAAAGTAGGACTTCAATGGAAAGTATTTTTCATTTATGTCAAAAAGAGTAATTCAGTCTTTTATTGAAGTACAACTGGCATTCAATAAGGTGATGGAACGCATCTTCATAAGGATATCCACAGGTACAGACGTACAAAAAGTATTCGGTCAAGTTTTTTACTATTTATATTTCATATAAAACGACAATTTTCGAAAACATTATTGTGAAGCCGTTTTTATCTGATTTTGAGCTAGTTTTCACAATTAATTAGATAATTTCATGCAGTTTTAGTGGATAAATTTGAATTAATTTTATGAATTGTAGTTTTAAAGCTTCAATCATTTAAACAGAAAGTAAAATTTTTGTTGTGGAAAATCCTTAAATTTTTACTTTGTGTTTAAATCATCAGTTCTCTAAAAATGACACATAAGAAAATTATACCCAAATAAACAATGAAAATAGATTGATTTCTCTTTTTTATGGTGCAAATATTAAAGAAATCGGATAGGAAATGGCTTCGTAATAATTTTTTTTTGAAAACTAGAGAATGTGTCTATAAGACACGAATGCCCCGCCGACAAATCTATCACAATAGATAACCTAAGTCAATCAGGCATAAAAATTAGTTCCCGGTCACCGAATCATCAGGAAGTACCACTGACGTTACGCACAGTGTTGGTGCTGCCTAACGTTACACAAATGCCAACTATATTGAAAGTTGAAAGTCATAAGAAGGATATTATATCCGGACATCCATCTTTTTAATCATATTAGGGACGGTATGAATTTACAGTAAAGCAGATGTACTTATTAGTCGTAAAAATCAATAAGTAAAATTAAATTGGATATCAATTAAATTATTTATGCGATACTGAAAGTATTCCCATCTGGTTTCGATGCCGATGCCAATGTACTAATAACAGACAACAAAGGAATGATTGTGGTTGACTAACAGCAGTCTACTTTGTTTTACTGAAACTTAAAAGTTACCAAAATTGTCATTATTCAAAGAATTCAATGTTAAAGTCTCGTACAAACATTTTACAAGATAAAAGTCCACAGAACTTTACGAAATCATTCGTAAAAAACGCCAATACAACACAAAAATTGTAGCAAATCAGCAAAACATTCTCCCTCTCTAGAGTTTGGCAAAAAATATTTTGTTCCAATGTTTTTTTTCTGTTTTCTTTTTTTGTTTTTGTTTTTTTATTTTTTTTGTTTGTTTTTGTTTCTCTTTTCTAAGTGTTTTATTTTTGGTTTATTTTGTTCTGTTGTTTTCCTGGGTTTCAATTTTATTCGTAAAAAATACGAAATACGGGAAAAAAATGAAAGATTACAATTGTAGATTGACCTCATGTGTAAAACAAAAACAGACATAGTCGTTGTCTCTTTGACACATTCCCCGTTTCCCTTCTTTTTTTTCTATATGTTGAAGCAAAAAGCTTTAAAATTTAAATAAAAGATAAAAATAAAAGTTAATAAATATATAAGATCAATTAAATCTATAGCGGCATAATAAACAAAAACGAACGTTGCGAGTCCATCTGGCGTGTCCAGGTACGTCCTCACGTCTAAATTTTATTTATGTGACAAATTGGCTACCGTTGCCTCTTTTATATGATTTCCCTTATTCAATTCAATTCAAATAATTTTATTGTCAAAAAACAAATGGATTGGATAACAGGCAATGCCTATACTAATCCTCTCCTTCAAACAAGATGGAATATAACATGTACAATTTACATTACAACACATAGAATAATATCATACATTAGTAAATAAATTATATCAATAAACAGTGGAATTAGACATCAATAAAAGACAGCTTATATTATTATGGTTTCTTAATGACACAATGGGTACAATATAATAATTAAAAAATGTTGATTAAATTTGTAAATTGACTTTATGGGAGTGAGATGGTTTGATGAATTGGTCCATCAATAATAAGAAATAAGCTTTTAATAATAAATTCATTATTTATGGTACATGTGGTAATAATATGTTTAAGTCATAAAAAAAAGAAAAAAAAAGTAGAAAAAAATTAGGGGGTGGGGGTGGAGCTACATAAAAAGTAAGACATATTTTTCTAATTTCATGTAAACCTTTTACTCGTAGATATAACGTGTTGGACTGCCTCAAATATTTCAATATTCTCCTCAATGGTTAAATCGGATGACCCACTAAGTAAAGTATCTATATTCAAATAAGCTTGAAATTTTCTAAGAGTATGGAAGAGATGTATTCGTTGTCTAATAAAACGAGGACAGACATAAAAATAGTGAAAATTGTCCTCAATTTCATCCCCACAAGCACACTGTGAGCTGTCAGACAGATAAGACTGATACAAGTGGTGGTTTAAGTTGCTCACTTCATTACGAAGTTGGCAGTGATAAATGTTTATTGAGCGAGACCCAAAAGAATAGTAAATAGGAATTTTATCAATATCTTCATTAAGTTTAGTCTTAAATTGAGGTAGTGACTGGATATTCCTAGTTTGATGATCTAATTTATTCCATAAGTTAAGAACTGTAGGGAAGAAACTATCCTTATATGACTTGGTTCGGCAGTTTGGGGCAGTGAAAAACCTTTGATTTCTCAAGTTATAGTTTGGTTCAGGATTAATATAGGAAACAATTTTGTCGGTTATGTACTTTGGCAGGTCTCCCTGCAATGCCTTGAACTGATTAAAATAAGTTTTTGTTTTTTCCTTCGGTTATGCAGGGAGTCCCAGCCAAGTTCTTTATAGAGTTTTACCCTAGATGTGCCCTTTCTCATACCAGTAACTATTCTCGCTGCTTCGTACTGTATAGATTCAAGAAGATCAGACTGTTGTTTTGTGCAATTATCCCATACAACACCCCCATATTCTAGTATAGGTCTAATAAAACCAAAATAAAGCTTTTCTAAAGAGTTTCTATCAAGGTTATATTTCAACATACGCAAGATATGGAGACGAGAACAGGCTTTAGTGTAAATTTCAGTAATGTGATCTTTCCATGATCCATTTGTATTTAAAATTAAACCTAGATGCTTATGCTTGGAAGTATCTTCTAACAGTACATCATTCATATACAAAGGAGGATGATTATTAACATCATTTCTATTAGTAAATAACATAGACTTAGTCTTTGTAGCATTGAATGTAACACCCCAATCACTTGCCCAAGTACTAAGACTATTTAGATCTGAGTTTAAAGATTCAGCTGTTTCATTGGGGTCATCAACAATACAGTAAAGAGACGTATCGTCTGCAAATAATTTTATTTCATTAGAGACTACATCAACAATATCATTAATAAATATTAAGAACAGATATGGTCCAAGTATTGACCCTTGAGGGACCCCAGCATTAATTGAATTCCAACCAGAGCAATAACCATTCATGCAGACTCTCTGTTTACGATCAGATAGGTAACTTCCAAACCAAGTCAATAAGTTATCACTAATTCCATATTTTCTTAGTTTATATAAAAGGCCACGGTGCCAAACACGGTCAAAGGCTTTGGATACGTCACAAAAGATAAACCTTACATCTTTACCCATATCTAGATTTTTCATAATAATATCATAAATCACAAGTAATTGGTTAACAGTAGAGTCTTTATGTCTAAATCCAGACTGGTCATCTGATAGGATACCATATTGTAACAAGTAATTATGAAGGTGCTTAAATATGATTTTTTCCAATATCTTCATAAAACAATTTGTGACAGATATTGGTCTATAATTTACAACATTTTCATCACCACCCTTTCCTTTATAAATAGCTGAGACATTAGCCAGTTTCCATTCAGCAGGCACCATTCCATTATTTAAACTTTTTTGAAATAAAACAGTTAATGGTTTAACTA
>MJUU01006422.1:0-13594 GCA_002080025.1 Modiolus philippinarum
TTTTTACTGTGTATGACCCTCGCAGAAACACTATAATCCTCACTGAATAAAGTTCATCTGTCTTTTAAATTTTATACATGCAGTTTCTTGGCAAGTGCAAGCAAGCAGCAATCTTTATTCTTATAACCAATTTACAAAAGGTACAGAGATGTAGTATACAACATAACATTAAATATAAAACAAATCATGAAAGGAAGTTGAAAGGTGGACAAACATATATGAATCATCCCGGAGGACATATCCTCTTGTTAACTATTCTTCTAAATTTGCAAAGTTTACAAAGTTCTAAAATAGATTTACTGTTCATAAGATTACCATATTTTATAACATTTGGTCTGTTTTTACACTTAGCATCTATGGATTTTTTTCTCTCATTAACAAAACTGGAACACTCAAACAAATAATGATATTCATCATCTAACTCCCCACCCGTACATAAATGACAGACTCCGTTATTTATTTAATATCAGTGAAGTAATTTAAATAAGATTTGTGTATTGTGTTATAAGCGATTTTTTTTCTCAAATTTTTCTACCTGTAATTAGTGCAGCACACGCCACATTTACCTTTAGGGCATGCCACAGGTAAAATTTGACACTGGACATGATTCTGTATATTTGTTTGTTAATTAACCTCTGATAATTACATCACTACAAAGGTATTAATTTTTCATCACTGGAATACAGGAGCACGCGTGTGTGCACATATTTATTACTTCCTAGATAGTTTTGAGGATAATGGTAGAGAATTAATGTTTTTTTGTTATTTTGAAATACTTTTCTGAGAGATCTTTCTGCATCTTTAAAAAAAACATAAACAACCAATTTTATTTCTTAGTAAATTTAGTATTTAGTTATTCTACGAAGAAGTTATATGCAGAAATAAACAATAAGATTCAGACAAAAGGGTAACACGCTTGTCATTGTTTTTCTACAGTAATTAGTTATTTCATGATCTCACTCGAACGCTTTAAATAACGATATAAACAGTGGTATGATTGTTTTTTAAAATGACTGAGATCTAGCGAAGTGACGTCACTCAGCTAAACTTTGTAGCAGAAATGAATAATAAATATCGTTTTTCTCCTAAACCCGTGAGAATTTTTACTTTTAACTTGGTCAACATGTTCACAATGTTACTTAGAGTAAATTAAGGTCTTATTCAAAATTTAGTGAATTTTCCCTTTAATGTGTTCACTCTGCATTCTGGGACACCCATTCGGTGAAAGGATTAAGACATAAGGTCACTTTCAGTGGAAATATTCAGAAGTAGAAACTTAATTGGCATCCTTTACATTTTTCAAAAAAAAAAGAAAAATAGTGGTCATTGTTCATAGAAGTATAAAAGAAACATAATTGTTCATGAAGTATAAAAGAAACATATATTTGAAGATTTGAAGAGGAAATTTCAACAAGATAAAATTGAATTTTAATTTTGCTTTGTTGTTAGCCAATGAGAATCATAAAGTTTACATATTTTACTTTTACTTACAGATATATTTATAAATGTGATATCATACACTCATATGGTAGCTGTCAAAGGATTTTTCCTTGCTATAGTTAGTACAACAGTGGAAACAGATGACCCAGTGGCTGAAATTAAGTGTGCATTGGATCTCCTTCAACCAATAGAACAACGGTAAATATAAGACTTTTACTAAACATTATCAAGCAAATTTGGCCAGTTATTGTGATTTGAAAGGCGTAAAAACTTATTAAAAAACAACCACTAACACCAAGTTTAACACAGGACCGATTGGAAATGCATTCAAAGGTCAGTTTCACATAGGACCGTATGGGAAATGCATTTAAAGATCTTCTTCTGAAACTGGAACCAAACTTTGGAAGTCCCCTTTAAAGTTTGTGATATTTATGTTCATACTTCGTTCAAGATTGCTGTCAGCAGGAAACAGTTGGTATTAGGACCCTATTGAAAATGCATTTAAAGATCTAAAGATCTTCTCCTCTGAAACTTCTTTAACAATTTCAGTTGAATTTTAGCATGATACTCTTTCGTTGACCATCTTCAAAGTTATTATGCCTCGCCTACGATAGTAGGGGGTATATAGTGTTCAGGTCTGTCTGTCCGTCCGTCCCAAGTCAGGTTTACTCTCAGGTTGAAGTTTTTTTTCTGTGAAGTATGTATGCTATTATCGTGAAACTTTGTATAAATACACATTAGGGTATAATTAAACAAAATCATAATGAAAAAATTATCCAGGCTACCAACTTCATGCTTCACTGATCATGGAAAAAAAGGTGGTACCGTTTTTAGTTGTAGATTATACGCACATTTTTTACTTGAAAATAATTTTTATAGAAGGGGTGCGTATAATCTATCACAACGGACAAAAATCCCATTTTTCCTCGATGTAATTTTGCAACGTAGCGGCCAGAAATCACCATTGAATCCAGTCCAAGTTCGTTAGGTAAGTTAAAAAGTATGTTTGTACACCAATAAAGATTTTTAACCTTGTTGTTAGTGTTATTAATTAAAAATGTTTGCTATGGGATCAAGTTTGTGTATTTTCTACATTCGTTTTGTGAACGTGCACGTTCATTTTATAGTTGAAAAACAACAAAGACTTTGCTGCCGGATGTATTTCAGTGGGTTTTCGGGTGAAAGAATGGCTATCATACCTATTTCTACTGTCAAATGTAAATAAACTCCAATATTTATCGTTATGCTCGTTTGTCATTGTTTTTCCGACCGCCATTTTGGGATTGTGCATTACGTTCGTATGTCGCTTATGTCATGTAAAATATATTTATTTTGGTCCTTGAAACTTATATAAGAAACAAAACAAAAAGTTTGTGACATCATTATATTTTATTGTTTATTGTTTTCCTCTTTACAATGATGAAACCTAAATCTCTATTAAAATATACACATTATGAAGACTGGTTTCCGGTAGCAATTTTATTATCTATCTGTTGATGTTACCGGGAACAGTTCAAGGTAAATATTTGTGTATCATGTGCAATCAGCTGTTGAGGGTCATTGAGGGGAAGTGTAGACACTAATTAGAGATGCATGTATAGAAATTATGTAATTATAGTGTTTTGACAATGATAATGTATAAACTTTGTGAATTGTGATTATTGGGATAAGTTGTCTATTTGAACAGTGACCATCTATAATTAACTGTGATTATGTAAACATTGTGAATTGTGATCATACGGATAAGCTGTCACAGTGACATTAATAAACCCTTTCTTCTCACACATAAAAGGAAGCGTGGTCACATCCCAAGCTGGGCAAAAAGAATAATTATTTTTGGAAGACAATAAATACAAATGGATATTCTTTTGATCATTAGATAGGTATTATAGAAAACGTAATTACGATAAGGCATTTATTTTTTCTAGTAAGAATTACAATGAGCTGTATGTAACAATACTGTTGTTGTATATCAAAAGCTATTGCCGATTTTAATATTTCCTTAGGTCTATGAAAGAACAATTATACTCCATAAATCTCGCTAGCTTCCAAGTATATAGCAACTGTTGATGACACATTTTTAACCTATCATCTTCTGCCGTTTAGCATTGACGTTCAATCTTTACATACAGCCGTATTATACTATTTCTGCCACGAATATGTCACGATTTTCTACTTTCCTACACTATCAACTATTTGCCTAAAATCCCCTGCGTATTATACAGTAGAACAAGCTTTTTTCCAGGGATTTTTTGGCCGATTTGGGGGTGCGTATAATGTATAAATGCGTATTATCTACAACTGAAAACGGTAGTATGAGGTTTACCCTTGGGTTGAAGTATTTTTTTCTGTGAAGGATGTATGCTATTATCATGAAACTTCATATAAATACACATTAGGGTATAATTAAACAATAATCATAATGCAAATTTATCCTTGCTACCAACTTCATGCTTCTTCACTGATCTTGCATAAAAAAGGTGGTAGTATGAGGTTTACCCTTAGGTTGAAGTTTTTTAAATTTTTTTCTGTGAGGGATGTATGCTATTATCATGAAACTTAATATAAATACACATTAGGGTATAATTAAACAAAAATCATAATTAAAATTTACCCTTACTACCAACTTCATGCTTCACTGACCATGGAAGTTTTTTCTGTGAAGGATGTGTGCTATTATCATGAAACTTTACATCAATGCACATTAAGGTTTAATTAAACAAATATCATTATAGAAATTTATCCATGGTACCAAATGCATGCTTCTCTGATCATGGAAAAAGGGGGATAGTATGAGATTTAACATTAAGTTTAAGTTTCTTTCTGTGACAGATGTATGCTATTATCATGAAACTTCATATAAATACGCATTAGGATATAAATAAAAAAACAGAATAAATATTTACCCATGCCTCACTGATCATTGAAATATAGCATTGCTCAAAATAGGTGTGGGTCGGGGCATTATGTCCGTTAGACACATATTCTTGTTGAATTTATGTTGGCATCTCATCCAGATAAACACCAGATGGGAGCATATATTAACATAGGATATAGTGCAGCATAGTTCCCAGGAGAGCCAAAAGGGCTCTTAATAGTCTATGAAATCACTGGGCAAAATGAAACCAAACCTGACAGGAATTCTCAATAGGGTATGGCTTCTCAAAATTGTGTTTTTGGCTCACCTGGCTACACAGGGTGAGCTTTCGCCATCACTTGGCATCCATAATCCGTCGATACATCAGTCTAACTTTTCATTCAGCGATCTTCTCCTCTGAAACCAAATTACCAATTGGAACCAAACAGGGTCACAATAGTCCTTAGATTGCCCCCTTAAAAAATTATACCTGCAGGTCATCACTGCATCGAAGATGGCTGCCAGCGGGGACCATAGTTTTAACATAGGACCCAATGGCAAAATACATTCAAAAATCTTCTTCTTAGAAAATACTAGACCAATTACAACCAAACTTTGTCACAATGGTCATAAGTTTGTGCCTTCCAAAAGAGGTATCTGGCAGGTCCAGACCTTATCCAACATGGCAGCTAGCGGGAAACATAGTTTAACATAGGGACCCAATGGGAATTGCATCATCCACAGATGTCCTCTGAAGTTACCTACAATAGCTGATTGGAAATAAACTTGGCCACAATAGTCCTTGGGTGGTCCCCTTCAAAGTTTGTGATTTTTATGTTTGTACCTCATCTAAGATGGCTGCCAGCAGACATCATAGTTTAATATAGGGACCCTATGGGAAATGCATCCAAAGATTTTCTCCTCTGAAACTACCAACTCAATCAGAACCAGACTTTTGCACAATATTCCTTAGGTGCCCCCTTCAAGTTTGTGATTTTTTGTTAGTACCTGATCAAAGATGGCCACCAGGTTTGAACATAGTATAACACAGTGACATTATGATTAACGCTTCAAAAGGTCTTCTCCTTTGGAAAAACTTGAAAAATGTGAACCAAAGGAAAAGGTTCTGTAAGGCCACATTTTGGCCCCACAATTATAGAAAAGCTTAAGAAAAAGTCTGTGGTGGTTTTCAAACTCTACAATGTCTACTTTACTCGATTCAATTGGTTTTTGGGTATAAATTCAACACATTTGGTTAAATAATCCAACCAAACATAGCATAAATTGGGGAAATCTTTTGAAAAAGGCTGAAAAGGCTAGATTTTTGGGACGTTTTTGACATATTTGATATTGGCCAAGCATGTGTACACTAACAAGCTTTATATATATATTGTGTAAAAAGGCAAGTTACAACTTATTTTGAATGTCCATGTGGTTAACCACTTCTGTTTCAATCAAAAACCAATAAAAAAAAAAATAATGAAAATTCAACAATTTTGATTATTTTGCCTTCTTTTACCTAATTCTTCAGCAATATTTCTAGAATCCTAGTAGTATTATTTGCAAAATGAACATGAATCTTTGAAATGCAACCATTTTACTATATCAAAAAGCTTTGACAAATTTTCCAAAATGAGTAAATAAGTGGGCCAAAGAAGGCCCTTACAGAACCTGGTCCTTTGATCACGATATTCCTTGGGTGGTCTCATTTGCAATTTTTATTATCTTGCCCATCCAAAATGGCCACCAATATTAATGATAGGATATCTTCTCAGAAACTGTAACATCTGGTGAACTGATGTATAGTATGAACGATAATGGATGGTCTTTTGGTGACAATGAATAAAACCAGTCACCAGGTGAGCGATTCAGGCTCATGTGAGACTCTTTTTTACTTTCATTTCCAGAATGTGACTTTTTGTCACACTTTTCTCAGCAACAACACATCACATACACTTGATATTTTGCATAGAACTTTAGTATGGGGTACAATACTACATATGCTTTTTTCGTGTTTATTGCTCTACTACTTCTTGTTTACGAACTTGATGCATATCCATCTTTCTGTCAAATCCTCTAATTTTTCTCAGCCATTAGTTACTTGATGTTATCATTGTGTCCATACAGTATACTTTTATAATGCCCACAGTTGTACTGTGTCCACACCTGTACTGTGCCAACTCACACTTAAATTTGCACTTATCATAGTGATTCTTGGTTCAATTAGCACAGGTATAACTGTCTGCCATTCCGCGACAGCTCTTGTTTTCTAGGTAACTGAATTTTCCAAGATTTTTTTCTTTGTAATATTTGTAACCTATGTGAAAATCTTGTCTGGGACTTCTTGTTTCGTTAAAACCTTACCATGATTGAATCGAAATATGACAAAAATATGACAAATGATCCAAAGTGCAAGTAAGGTGGTTGCCACAGTAGATGTTTGTCTTATGGCATATGTAAGCAGGTAAGCTAATATATATTCCTGGGAGCCTCTAGTTGTAAACACTTGCCCAAATATAGTACTCCATATGAAGATGTAAATGAAAGAGAATAATTACACTCTAATGTATTATATTGTATTTTATCATTTTAGTACTTTGTCTATAAGTGAACTAAATGATGTATTGTATTGTATTTTATTGTTTTAGTACTGTGTCTATAAGTGAACTGAAAGAACCAATAGATGATGGATCTACTTCTAAGGTTAGTATTAGCATTGAAAATAGTGTAACAGTCTTAGGTCAAAAGTATTCATAATATTTATATTTTCCAGTACATTTCATATTAAAATGGTCTTCATTAAAAAAATTCTGTAGAGCTTATTTCTTGTCCAATTTTCATAAAAATTCTACCATGAAAAGAGATCAGCAATAAGTTTTTCTTCCTATAATATTCATATAATTTTTGGTGTTGAGGCTTGCTCATTGCATGATTTAAATACAATTTGAAATTTCTGACTTCACAATTTGCTATTATTATATAGTAAATTTTGATGTCAAAATTTTATGCTTGTGTTAATATCATGACAATTAGAAAAACTACAACACCAAAAATTATATTAAAATTATAGGAAGAAACAAAATGTCAAGCTCTCTTTAATGGTACAATTTTAAAGAAAATCAGACAAAAAATAAGCTCTACAGAATTTTTTAAATGAAGTCCATTTTTATATGGATTGCACTGGAAAATTTCAAAATATGAATACTTTTGACCAAGACTGTATGTTACTTCAGACATGTCAGGATACTACTTCCTTTTTAGCAAATTCACCACTTTTAGCATTGTAGCTCATCTGTCGTGTGTCGTGTGTAGGTTCAGTGTAAACTTTTCTTTAAAGATCTTCTCTTTAGCTACTTGGCCAATTGAAAACAAACTTGGCCACAATGATCCTTGGGTGGTTCACTACAAAAATATTTTTTTAGGTTCACACCTCATCAAAGATGCTGCCAGTGGGAAAGTTTTAACAATGAATCCTAAGGGAAAACACATTCAAAGATCTCTGAAATTACTTGGCAAATTGGAACTTGATTAAGTCATAATAATCCTAGGATGAGCCTATTTAACAATAGTGTCTGGCTGGTCTACATCTTCAAGATGGCATATAGGCTGATATACATGTACAATGACGTATAGTCAGACATCAGAACTAGACTTGCTATAAAGTATGAGCAGTTGCTCAGTATTGAAGCCTAATGGTGACCTCAAGATGAAGAATAACTATAAAGGCATTTTTCAATTGCTAGCTGTGTTTTACTGTGTGTTGATAGTGACTTTGTTTCATACACTTACTCCATTCCACTTTATTTCTAATTTACGAAATGGTATGATGTGAGCTTGATCCCAGATGAATGATTACAGGCTACCTGGAGCCTCTGGTTTTAATACCTTCCAGTGAGAGCACTTATTTTCAAACATGTTATGATTTCAGCCTGTCCCTAAAGTCATTAGATTATAAGGATTAACAATCATATTGCCATCATTTTAAGATTTAAAACTTACAAGTGGAATTCAACTCATCTTAATGACACTTTGCGACGTCAACGTTAATTTTACTCCGTGTAGTCACCATTTATCTACAACACATTTATTGCATCTTCTTTAACAGTCATCGAATATTTTCTCATATTGTTTAGTTTCATATGTAAAATTGTATTCATTACTGTATGCCTAAGATAAGGTTAATGTCAAATTTCTGCCCATGGAGAAATGGTTTGATATATGAACATATAGCAAAATCCAATGGTACTAGGGTAATGTGGGATATTTTTCGGACGCTTTTGTATGATTGCACATCATGAATCTATTTATTGTGACATTTGATATAAAAGATTTTATATAAATTATTCAAATTTGTAAGTTGCAAGAAAGAATTCTTCTGCTTGTATAGAACTATTTGCATATCAGATGATGACTTATGAAACTAAAAATATTCACAATTTGACTTCGCACCTTTAGTTCGTTTTCTTATTTTTTATTAAATATCTTTTTCCAGGTATATGTAACCAAGTCATATGATGCTACATCACACTTTGAATCAACCTGTAATGATGTTGTAGAAGTATTTGAAAGAGCATTTGGTGGTCCTTTTACAGCGGAAGTGAAAACACAAGAACAAGACAATATTTAGATTTATTTTCATTGTGATAACAGGCAATTTATTTCCTGAAGACCTCAATGCATTTTGTAGAATATCTTCATGTTATCATCTGGCATCCAATTTATTGACACATAACCTGATAAATAATGAGCATTGGTGTTAGCATATTTTCTTGCTTTTACATTCATGTGGTCAAAAAAGAGGCATTTCATGTGGAATTTTTTTTGTAACCTGTTGTGTATTGTTACAATTATTGTATATTGTGTATTCTTGCCTCAAGACAAAAAATATTATGAAGTAGTTTCCTCTGATTTATCTTAGTTGGAAATTTTCAGATGTCTTTTATTCATTTTGAAATTAGCCATCAATTTCAAGCTTCAGTCTCTAATTGTAATTTTTTGGGGGTATTTTTTTTCCTTTTTTTTCTTTTTTTGGGAGGGGGTAACTAGATTTAGGGTTTCAGAATCATTACAGAAAAAAAATAAAGGAGCAAGTTTTTGTCACACAATGTTTTTACAAATCTGCAGCCCTTTTCACAAAAAATCTTATGATAAAAATTAGTCTTAAGTCTTTGATATTATATATTGATTTACTATTAAAATTTATCGTAAGTTTTTTTGTGAAAAGGACTGCTGTTATTTTAATATTTATTTATGTACAGTGTCCATGTTAAGAATATTGTGTTGTGTATGACAATGTTTTTAATTGCAAAACATTTGTGTTAAACATAAGAGAATCTAGTCTCATATGAACATCACATTGATAACTGTCTTTTTATACATGTATGTTAGTCAAGCATGTGAATATGTCACAAAAATACTTATTGAAACATTGTTTTTAACGATCAGTAAATATGTAACTCCATAAATACCAGGAATTCCGTGAATTATGAAGGCTATATTTATGGTATATCTAAAGTTAATATACTATAACTAATCTTAGATTCTAATTATCGCAAAATATTCAAGGAATGATCAAATAACCCAGTAATTCATGAATGGGCCTAGTGCATGAGTGAATTACAGCGTTTTTCGATCACGAGTTATGAAAAATAATTTCACAGTTAATTATTACTTTTATTTCACTGAGAAATTTCAATCTTTCACTGCAATCTATATAATAACTGGCAGTACAAATGTATATGACTATAAATTAGCTCTGACCAACACCACTCTTGCATTAGAAGAAATTTACTTGCAGATGTATTTTGTAAATTTTCTCTAACAAGTAATTATCATGAGAAAACCAAATCTTTTGTATGGTTAAATATAAGTTTGGATCATATAAGGAAATATTGTAAGAACTGGTAATTGGTGAGATCTATTTATTTATTCCTGGTATCATTTTGATGTTAATTTTTTTATCAAAGTTCTAATGAAAAGGGTTACTTTTTTTGGAATTAAATGTATTTTAATGTCATGTGCATAAAATTTAATTTTAATTGATAGAGGTTTCATGAAGAAAAATTAATTTTCTTATTGTTGTAATACTTTTGACAACCATGAGATAGAAAAATCCAGAAAATGTTCAGAAACCAAATATGATGGGAGAAAATTCTTGAAGAAAACTATAAATTTCTGACTTAAACCTCAATTTTAGGCCCATGTTCCGACAAAATCAAATTCACTAGAAATAGGTGACAGGTTTCACCTGCTGTACATTGTTTTTAGAAGTGAAGCTGTCTTTTGGAAATGATATTCTTTCAGGGACCAAAATAGGTGGGGAAAATTGCTGCTGTGTCTTCGATCAATTCTTACTGATTTTTTAAATGTTAAATCCCAGTACAATCTATATTTCTCCCAAAGTGTACTGATTTTGGTTTTTCCACAAAAAACAAGAAAAAAACACTTCATTTTATGTTAAGTTCCGCATGAGGTAAAAAATTTTATGTGTGACTTAACCTCCCTAACACCTTGCTTCCAACATGCTTATATAATGAAATATGCACTTGATTAAGTATTAATTGTGTACTTTGTGCGATAGTTTGTAATTGTACTATTTATAGGATGACATTGAGATTAGTAAGAGGACATAGTCCAAGGTTTATATATATATATTATTGGGTAGTTTATGTAAGGATCATGTTTGTCGGACTATTACTATTTTATTATTTATATGCCATTACATTTGTACTATTACTGCTAATGTTGTGTTCAGTCCTTCATCATGTGATTCTTTTATTTGTCAATTGTCTTAAAATATAGTACTATTAGTCTGTGACCCCTAAACAGTATGGCAAAACTGAGGGGGCACTTCTCTATTCTTATTTTTCTGGCACACTGTTGTTACAGCAAGATAATTTTTGGATCAATAGTGCAAATACTAAATTTGAAACAGAAAATTTAAAACTAATATGATCCTACACAATTTCAGTCTGAAAATTGCCCATGTTATCACCACCATTTCAAATGTGTTTAAAAAAAACACACACACACAATTGCAGGACAAGATTTGAAAATTAATCATGACTCATGTGACTCTTGATTAGAATTTTATTTTATCCTAATAATATGAAGTTGATGTGTTCCCTTACACATACTGATGCTGAAACTTAAACATATTTTGTTTTTATATTCTTATTATTTGCAACACATGTTTCTAATAACTTAGTGCACTGTTCAATAGTCTCATAACTTGGTGCACTTTTTCAAAAGTCTCATAACTTGGTGGACTTTTTAATAGTCTCATAACTTGGTGCATTTTTTCAATAGTTTCAGTACATATATGACATATAAAGAGTTTAAATAATGGTTTTAGTTGTATCCTGGGTAGTTAATGTGCAATTATAGAATGAATTTATGTAATCTTCATTAATTTATTGATTCTCAGTTTGATATTATAACTAAATTTATATTCATTCAAAATGCACTGGAGATTGGACCAATTACAAATATTTGTTGTGATATTTATATATATGTTTCATCATTTTAATAACTTTGTTTTACCTGAACAAAATGTAGAATTATATGTATTTCAGTCTGCAAGCCTCATACCAAAAAAGTGTACCAGAAAGTTGCATTTCTCACTATATGTTACGTTCCAAACAAAAAATTCCAAGTGATAATCCTGAGACGTCATTTTTGGCGGGAAAAGTTGTCAAGTTGTCAAATTTTATCATATATTCTCTTTGTCACATGATGAGACTTACAGATAGTATTGTGAAATAGATTCAAATCGCATGTGTTTCTATAAGTAAACTAAACAGGGTATAAGATGTCATAGTATATTGTACCACTACATTCTTGATTAAAAGGATTACCATTTATTATGTCAAACTCTCAGACTGGCTGAATAAATGACTGTAGTACAGTTTATAAAGGCATCAGGTCATTTTTATTAAGGATTAAACTTGGGAAAACAAATCGCTGCTTTTAAATTACAGTATTGCTCAATATTTAGGACCATAGTCATGTAGAGTATGCCTTGTTTTTATGTTTATTAATAGATTGGGCATTTGACATTAGAATGTAGTTATGAGTAAACTCTTTACTGGGTAAAGAGTGCCGTAAATATTGGCAACCTTGGCATTATTTACATGTATGTTAGTAAATCTAATGACAACTCAGTTTGCATTTGATGTTATGCTTATAAAGATGGTGACTTTGGTATGTTACAGTGATCACAACCTACAAGTGGCAACCATTAAAATACATGGAAAAAAACAATCCATATAAATGTATAAATGCAGCTTAAAAATATTGTTATGAGTCACAAATATATGGTAATACAACAAGGAGATAAAATGGTGAGGTCCACAGAAAATAAAATTGTTAAATTGTCATTTTCTACAGTAATACATAAGCATTCTGAAAACAGCACAAATCACACTTTATAATTTCAACTGGTATTGAGTAAACCAATATACAAGAGTATGATAGAAATCCAAATGTTACTTAAAGTCTCGGGTATAAAGTCAGTCTGTTTCTTTTACATTTGCTTTGAAGGCTGTTATATCAAGGTATATATGTCATCTTGTTTAAGATGTAGCATGTTCAGTGTAATCTTTCATGGTGACAATTTTCACATCCATTTAAATATATGACTGTCAATTTTTGACCGTATCAAAAAGATTATGTCCATTTGAAAGTTATGATTCTTACTCTTATTGTTCATATTGTGAAAATAACTTTAAGATTTAGATCTTTATCATGTCTAACTATTGTGTTTAAGTCAGGTTTGATGAAGTACTGCCATGGAATAAGATGAATCATGCTTTAGGATAATTAAATGTCTTGTATGGAAGATGCTACTTCACATTGAACATGTCAGAAATAAAATAATATCAATTATTTATGTATTTTTTCCTGTACCAGGTTGTATAGAAGTCACTGACTTGAAATCACCAAGGTCTGGCAATTCTTATGTACAAATTGGTTTTCTTTATTGCACAACAAAATACTGAAGTTTCTTTAGTTTCAGCATACAGCCATTTCGACAACTTATGTCTTCAGTGCAGATCAAACCAAAACACATGGAAGACCATAGACTGAACATTTGTAAAACTAATAGAGAGCAAATAATCAAAAAGATCTAAATAAAATACCAAAATCAGCAAAGGACAAAACTATGCTTAAACTATAGTTGTAAAATTGTTAAAATCTTGAGAATGGTTTGATTTTTAAGGCATGGTAACATGTTAGTCCTCTTTAAAAGTATAATTTGAATAAGTTGGCTGTCACCATAGATCCAACTCAAATATT
>MJUU01006422.1:16624-40685 GCA_002080025.1 Modiolus philippinarum
CCATGCCTACTACTTGAACTCTAAAACGTGGTGTGAGTTATTATAAGTTGATGAGTAATATAGTGAATTCCGCTGATGTTTACCAGAGACATATAATTACGTGTCACTGTTGAACCAAAGAGGCATAGTAATTGTGATAGGACTAGGACATTAAGTTGAATACAAGTTAAATCAAGTGGGAATATAGGTCATAATGATCTAATTTTGCTGGGATTAACTAAAGTGGATCAAGCAGAAAATGGTACATCTTGATTTATATGATTCTACAAGGTACAGTAACTGTGATATTTATTTGGAAGTAATCTTAAAAGCAAGTCCATTCAACAGAAAATATAGGTAAGATACCTTGTTTTCTTGGGATACCGTTGGGCAATCATGTAAAGTTTGATGATCCTACCTTGAAAAGTTACTGACACTTTAATGGATGCAGACACCACTGGTATTCCATTAGTGCCCTAAGCTTTGCAGAGGCTATTAAAAAATAAATACCAAAAATAAGCTTGGATTTCTCAAATTAACAAGTGGTATACAAGAGTGAAGGGATAAAAATAGAATAAAACTTTTCTCATGGATGGTAAATCAAACGTTTCAGATAATTGAAGAATGAAATAATACTGATAATCAAGGTAGAAGGAATGTCAAGAGAAGGACCAAGGATGGAGGGATAAGAATAAAAGACCACTCGTTACAAAAGGTGTATAGAATAACTTAGAATAAAGTGTACTTATAGTACAGAAATAAGGGATGACATGAGAATAATGCACTATTAACAACAAAGGATGAATGGATGATGAGAGAATAATACACTACTGATAACCGATGATGGAGTGATGACAAGAGAATAGTATACTACTGATAACCAAGGATGGAGGGATGACAAGAGAATAATTCACTACTGATAACTAAGGGTAGAGGGATGACAAGAGAAAAGTATACTACTGATAACCAAAAATGGAGTGATTACGAGAATAATTCACTACTGATAATCAAGAGTGGAGGGGAGACAAGAGAATAATACACCACTGATAACCAATGATGGGGGGATGACAAGAGATAATACACTACTGATAACCAAGATTGAAGGGAAGACTAGAGAAGAATTCACTACTGATAACCGATCATGGAGGGATGACAAGAGAATAATGCACTACTGATAACCGATGATGGAGTGATGACGAGAATAATACACTACTGATAACCGATGATGGAGTGATGACGAGAGAATGATACACTACTGATAACCGATGATGGAGTGATGACAAGAGAATAATTCACTACTGATAACCAAGGATGGAAGGATGACAAGAGAATAATACACTACTGATAACCAATGATAGAGGGATGACAAGAGAATAATACATTACTGATAACCAAGGATGGAGGGATGACAAGAGAATAATACACTACTGATAACAGATGATGGAGGGATGACAAGAGAATAATACACTACTGATAACCGATGATGGAGTGATGACAAGAGAATAATTCACTACTGATAACCAAGGATGGAGGGATGACAAGAGATAATACACAACTGATAACAATGATGTAGGTACTCCAACAAAGAATTTTGTAAGCAAATCTTGAATACTTGTTAATTTTCATTGCACAAATACATAATGACGACATGGTGCATGAAGACGCACCTTAAGTGTTCTATTTAAATTACAGCCTATACTTTCTAAATGCAAAGTTTCAAATAGATTAATGAATGCACGTAGGTGCACGGCAATTTTAACTGTTACGTGTTTTTGCATTTTTCTCGAATTTTGGTTCTAATTAATCCTAAATAGTAGTCAAAGCGCCGTAACTCAAAAATAATTTTGAACCAGTTTTTCCTTAGCTCTTATAGAACTGGTAAATGCGAAGAAAATAAAATACCGGAAGTGGACTAATTGTAATTTTTTAATGATGTTAATTTAGCCTTAATCATAATTTTTTGGAAATTAAAAGTTTAATGTCTAATTACTGAAGCAGATAACTATCTGTTTGCACAGTTATATTCATTTAATTCGAACATTCAATTTTTTCATTGGAGTACCTAAATGATGGAGGGATGACAAGAGAATAATACACTACTGATGACCAAGGATGGAAAGATGACAAGAGAATAATACACATCTGATAACCAAGGATGGAAGGATGACAAGAGAATAATACACTACTGATAACCGTTGATGGCGTGATGACAAGAGAAAAGTATACTACTGATAACCAAGGATGGAGGGATGACAAGAGAATAATACACTACTGATAACCGATGATGGAATGATGACATGAGAAAAAAAATTCTACTGATAACCAAGGATGGAGGGATGACGTAAGTGAGAACCTGAAAAGAACAATCCAGGGACAAATAATTCACTTCTGATAACCAAGGATGGGTGGATGACAAGATAATTCACTACTGATAACTAAGGATGGAGGGATGACAAGAGAATAATTCACTACTGATAACCAAGGATTGAGGGATGACAAGAGAATAATACGCTATTGATAACCAAGGATGGAGGGATGACAAAAGAATAATTCACTACTGATGATAAAAGAATAATACACAACTAATCACAAAGGATGGAGTAATGACAAGAAAATAATTCACAACTCATAAAGGATGGGGGAATGACAAGAGAAAAATACACAACTAAGGATGGAGGGATGACAAGAGAATACTTCACTACTGATAACCAAGGATGGAGGGATGACAAGAGAATAATACACTACTGATAACCAAGGATGGAGGGATGACAAGAGAATAATACAATACTGATAACGAAGGATGGAGAGATGACAAGAGAATAATACACTACTGATAACCAAGGATGGAGGGATGACAAGGAAATAATTCACAACTGATAACCGATGATGGAGGGATGACAAGAGAATAATACACTACTGATAACCAAGGATGGAGGGATGACAAGAGAATACTTCACTACTGATAACCAAGGATGGAGGGATGACAAGAGAATAATACACTACTGATAACCAAGGATGGAGGAGTGACAAGGAAATAATTCAGAACTGATAACCGATGATGGAGGGATGACAAGAGAATAATACACTACTGATAACCAAGGATCGAGGGATGACAAAAGAATAATACACTACTGATAACCGATGATGGAGGGATGACAAGAGAATAATATACTACTGATAACCGATGATGGAGTAATGACAAGAGAATAATACACTACTGATAACCAAGGATGGAGGGATGACAAAGGAATAATACACTACTGATAACTAGGGATGGAGGGATGACAAGAGAATAATACACAATTGATATCCAAGAAATTGATATCCAAGAATTAAGGGATGACCAGAGAAAAATATATAACTGATAACCAAGAATGGAGGGGAGACAAGAGAATAATATACAACTGATAGCCAAGGATGGAGGGATGACAAGGAAATAATTCAGAACTGATAACCAAGGATGGAGGGATTACAAAGGAATAATACACTACTGATAACTAGGGATGGAGGGATGACAAGAGAATAATACACAATTGATATCCAAGAATTAAGGGATGACCAGAGAAAAATATATAACTGATAACCAAGAATGGAGGGGAGACAAGAGAATAATATACAACTGATAACCACGGATAGATTTGAGACAAGAGAATATTATACTACTGATAACCAAGAATGGAGGGATGATAACACTAGAGAATAATACACTGCTGATAACCAGGGATGAATGGATGACAAGAGAATAATATACTATTGATTATCAACAATGGAGGGATGACAAAAGAATAATACACAACTGATAACTAAGGATGGAGTAATGACCTGAGAACAATTCACAACTGATAACCAAGGATGGAGGAATGACAAGAGATTAAAAGACTACTGATAACCAAGGAAGGAGTGATGACAAAAGAATAATTCACTACTGATAACCAAGGATGGAGGGATGACAAGAGAATAATTTACTACTTATAACCAAGGATGAAGGAATGACAAGAGAATAATACACTACTGATAACCAAGGATGGAGGGATGACAAGAGAATAATACACTACTGATAACCAAGAATGGAGGGATTACAAGAGAATAACAACTACCGATAACTAAGGATGTCGGGATGACAAGAGAATAATACACTACTTATAACCAAGGATGAAGGAATGACAAGAGAATAATACACTACTTATAACCAAGGATGAAGGGATGACAAGAGAATAATACACTGCTGATAACCCATAATGGAGGGATGACAAGAGAATAATACACTACCGATAACTAAGGATGTCGGGATGACAAGAGGATAATTCACTACTGATAACCAGAATGGAGGGATGACAAGAGAATTATTCACTACTGATAACTTAGGATGGAGAAATGACAAGAGAATAATATACTTCTGAGAACTAAGGTAGGAGGGATGACAAAGCCGAATACATTTGTGATAACCAAGAGTGGAGGGATGACTAGAGAATAATACACTACTGATAAACAAGAGTGAATGGATGACGAGAGAATAAAATACACTACTGACAGCCAAAGATGAAGGGATGATAACAATGAAGAATGATAACACTAGTGACTCAAGATGGGGGGATGACAAGGGAATAAGGAGTACTGATAACACCTGATGAAAGAGTTTAAGCTTATAAGTCTTTTGATGAGAAAATTAAATGATAAAATGAGAGACTGAAATACAAAATTGTAACCAGAATACGGGATATTCAGAGACAACGTAAGTTACTCTACCTATTCACTTGACATTGAGCATTTAACCGAATAAAGCACAGCTTGTAATTAGTGATAATCATAAACAGTCTCAAAAGTTCTGTTGACTCGTCTGAAAAACAAATAGTACTGAAGAGGGGTGCGCGTTTCGATAGAACATAAATTGTACCTGGTGAGATCAAATTGAGTAATAACAGTACATTATTTGAATACCCGAGGGCGTCAATCGTAGATTTGACGGTCAAAATACAGTTTATAGGCGACGCGAAGCGGAGCCTGTAAACGGATATTTTGGCCGTCAAATCAAGATTGACGCCCTCGGGTATTCAAATAATGTACTGTTATTGCGATTCTAATGCAACAAATCAATCCCATGTTCTATTTCTAACTCGTGAATTTGTAACACAGGCGGGGAAGTGGTTGAAATAGAACAATAGAAATTGAGCTCTCGTTTAAATAAGGTAGAAATGTTACTTTTTGGATTGTTAACCATAGATGCATTTCCAATGAAAACAATACTAATACATTTTGAATTAATATGAAAACAACGTAGATTACCGCAGGTGAACGTACATGTATAGACGATGCATATACGATGCACAAATCAAGTTGGTGTCTGTCTTTCAAAGTGGATCCCCAAAAAGGCCATCTTTAGATTTTGACCAAATTTTGTATACGGATTGCCAATACCCCTGTTATTCCATGTGCAAATTTTTATGTCCGCCCTTTGTACCGTTTCTCAAGAATAAAAGTTCAAACTAGATCGATTTTTTATCTCCTATGCATTCTTTCTGAGGTTTCTTTCGGGAATCAAATTTGTATATATAGGAAACTGTCAACAAATCTCTCTAAAAGAATACCAAATAGTAACTATCCTTATATTACACCTCAAATACTAATTAATACGTGTCCGAAAATCTTGAAATTTAACGAAGTGAAAATATTTAAAGTAATATATGCCCCTTTAATTGCCCCATAGTGAGTACAAATGACTCGCGAGCTAAAAATATAATGAAAAGTCCATTTTCTCCCTACTTAAAAACTTGAAAAAAGTGGATCCTGAAAAAGGCCATATGCAGAAATCAATTTCATATGGTTAATACGATGCATAATTATATATTTTATAATACTCCTTAATTTTGTTTCCGCCCATGCCCTTTGAGGGTGGCTAGATTTTTTTTCTTTATTATCACAGTTTTGACCATCAGATAGAGTTGGTTTTAAAACAATGTTTTATGAATTAATCAACGACATTTGTATATTTTTCATATATCTGTACAATACAGCGATTGTTTCAGCATAAGATACATATTAAGTGAAATGAAAAAAAACACCTCAAATAATAGAAATTTTGATTTTATTTTACCGCGGCTGTGTCATCACACATCTTGTTTATTTGAGGAGATGGCAGGTAAACAAATTTACAGGGGAGACAATTTTTGTGAACTACTTCCCCGCCTGAGCAATATTAGGAACCAGACTAAACCGGGAACCTACTTTGTCACAGGTGTGTAGATGGTGGAATTGACGGTCAGTTTTGACCAATCAAAACCTTTGTTATATACATGTTGCATTAGAATCACCATTATTACTGGAAGAATAAAATGGTGACAATTAACGTATAGATTACATAAAGCCAGACTAGAAACATATATAACCACAGACAATTCAATAAAAAATTCATAAGATTTGTCGATAATGTTCGATGTCAGCTGATACTAAGTAGATACTACTCGCTACTTCATATTGTATGAGGTGTGTGACAACTCTACATACTATTCACAATTCTTGAAAAGTGGTTATAGATATTCATCCAAAATTTAAGCACTACAAATGCTGTATTAGCATCCGTCTATGCATTTGTGACATCAATGGCAACAGTACTTGCCCTGTGTAACATTATCTGTAAAATCTTTTAGAAAGAGTCCGAAGAAAATCAAACTTTGAAACTGGATTTAAAAAAAAATGCTAAGTTATAGGCGGGTATTGTGGCGTGTTCTATAGATTGCAGAAGTCTGAGAGAATATGATCAGAACGGCGTGAAGCTTAGTACCCTATATGTGTGATTGAACTCCAGTTTGTAGTTACTGACAAACCGTGACTAAAAAACAACAATAATTTATGTAAATGCACAACACTTGACCATAGGTACGTAAATATGTGCCCATTTTTGCAATGCTGTATTTCAATTTAAAAAAGCTAACATTTCAGGCATAGAAAGGGTATATTGAAGGAGTCGAAATTCATACAAATGATGAATATAACTTTCATATATATTTTCCATTGAGAAATAGAGAAAAAAGAAGGGAAACGGGGAATGTGTCAAAGAGACAACGACCCAAATGGGAGTAATAAATATTATTAAATTAAAACAAGATGTGCTTGTGAAACACAATTCCCCCGGTAGCAATCATGTCTAAAAAAACAAAAAGTTAAAAACTGCAATATACACTAGTATAAATTTTTGCCGAGCTCCATTAGATCTATTCAAATATAGAATATCAAGCTTCTTGCAATTGTGATCAACGAGCTAAAAGCAAAATCTGGATTTTGACCTCTTTGGGCTTGACTCGGACCTGACCTTAATGAAATTTGCATAATGGTGTTGAGCTTTATATTATCAATATACAGGCCAAATATGAAAGTCCTATAACATCTGGTTGAATATTAAAGTTTTTGAATTTTGACCTAACCTTGATTTTATTCATTTATTAAATTTTTTTTTAATTTTTTTTTATTTTTTTATTTTTTTTTTATTATTATTATTTTTTTTTTGTGGATTCGTACTAAACTTTGTTAGATCTATTCACATAACAGTATGAAACCTCAAGCAATTATAATTAACGAGCTTTAGCGAAATCTAGATTTTGACTTTTTAACACCTAGACCTTTGACCTGGCCTTTGTGAAATTTGCACAATGCTGTTCAGAGTCGGAGGGAATAAAAAATGAGCAATATTCAGTTTTACCAATTTGCAAAATTTGGGGTCAGTCGGAGTCGTTAACTAACGATAAAAAATAATGGCGGAGACAGAAACACAATGAGTTAATTACAAATTATCAAAACTAGAGGCTCAGAGACTGAGCCTGTATCGCTCACCTGACAAAATACTTCTNTGTTAATTAATTTCCTGACTCATTATTATCATGTACTAAATAAACATACCCCTAGGCAATTAAATAAAAAGTTGGATAACTGGGAATAGTGATTTTTAAAAAGTTGGATAAGTGGGAAGACACCGCTCAGAGACTGAGCCTGTATCGCTCACCTGACAAAATACTTCTCTGCCATGCATGACCAAAAATGATGTTTTTTACCAATGGGGGTCTAATGCTTAGCTATGTTCTCCATTTGCACCCTTGTTTTTTGTCCTTTCTAAATGAGTAAACTTTGCAAGGACTTTCTATACATTCCAATACAGTTTAGTTAAATTTGTTTCAACAGTTTCAGAGAAGATAATGAAAACGTTTTTTTTTCTCAATAAAGTCCAGTGTTAAACCGACATGCTGGCCGCCATGTCTTTTGTCAAATTGGAACAAAATGAGCAATCTTTGTAAAAGACCTTTAGTACATCATTCCTGTAAAGTTTGGTTGAATTAGCTTCAGCGGTTTCAGAGGAAAAGATGAAAATGTGATTTTCCCATAGGGTCCATTGTTAAACTATATTCAGTGCTGCAAGCTGGTGGCCATGTTTTTACCCGATCGGAACAAAATTAGCAATCTTTGTAAAGGACCTCCACACATCATTCCTATAAAGCTTGGTTGAATTTGCTTCAACGGTTTCAAATGAGAAGATCAAAATGTTTTCCCCATAGGGTCCAATGTTAAACTATGTTCCGTGCTGGCGGCCATGTTTTTTATCCGATTGGAACAAAATGGGTAATCTTTGTAAAGGACCTTAAGTACATCATTCCTGTAAAGTTTGGTTGAATTTGCTTCAGCGGTTTTAGAGGAAAAGATGAAAATGTGATTTTTACCGTAGGGTCCAATGTTAAACTATATTCAGTGCTGGCGGCCATGA
The DNA here is from genome assembly GCA_002080025.1 of Modiolus philippinarum. Classification (NCBI taxonomy): domain Eukaryota; kingdom Metazoa; phylum Mollusca; class Bivalvia; order Mytilida; family Modiolidae; genus Modiolus; species Modiolus philippinarum. Next base: position 25,350 of record MJUU01006422.1, read on the forward strand.
TTTTTATCGGATTGGAACGAAATGAGCAATATTCTTAAAGGACCTTCCATACATCATTCCTGTAAAGTTTGGTTGATTTTTCCCTGGCGGTTTCAAAGGAGAAGATGGAAATATGAAAAGTTAACAGACGATGGACGGACGCCAAGTGATTGAAAAAGCTCACACTGACCCTTCGGGTCATGTGACTAAAATTGTTTTCTTAATAATGTTTGGATAATGATTCGAGGGGGTCTTTTGCGTAACTTCTGTGATTTTATCCAATTACAATCATCATTTTTCGTGATTTAACTTTTCTTCAGAATTTATTACTACTTATTAATTTGTCAGAAACACATTTATAATTGTTCAATCTGCTAAATGTTTATTCTTAACTTCTACTCGGGGGCATTAGTGTTTCACAAAACACATCTTATTGAACTTGCATCTGTTTCAAAACGTCAGATTGTGTATTGTGACGTCATAGACACAGGAGAAATCTGCTTTCTCAACAGAATGGAAAATTCTTTTTCTGAAATATTAGAATCGAAATAACTTCATGGCATGTATATGGTTATTGTCATTTAACCATTGGGCTTGACCTTTATATTCCATAAAGTTAACCTCTCGCTAACGCTCTGGATTAACTTCGAATATAAAGACCCAGCCTATGGTTAAATTTCCAATAACCATATACCTGCCATGAATTATTTCTCAAACATAACCCTACTTTTAAGGTCTCTATTTAAGAAGCAACCTCAAAATGCCAATGAGCGCTATGCTATGCAAGTAATGTTTTTAAACCAACTCTAAAATCATGCTTCCTAGGGAAAATTCAAACTTGTGAGGCTTGCTTTGGGAGGTCCCAATATCCCATATCCTAGTGAGTCTGCCCTAAAATATCCCTTTAAAAACTAAACATATCCCAGTAAGTATTTAAATATCCCATATCCCATAGTCAAAATATCCCATATCACTGTACTTATTGTCTAAAATATCCCATATCTTTATTCGCAAATATGCCTTATCCCATTATACCCTAAACAAGCCACAGTAATTCTCAATAAAATGTAGTAACTGATAATTTCCAGTAAATGGCAGCACAAGGAGTAGGATGATTGGATTGCAGTAAAATAAATAATTAAATGAAGTACAGGGGTATGCAAAAAGTATTCATCGCTGTTATAATTTTAAAGTGATTTTCATATAAAATCAAGACTTTAAAAAATGTGAAGTCAATTCTAATCAGATTGTAACAAACTTTTCATAGTTAATAGCAGAATTGTGCATAGATTAATCTATATTTCACATATTTTTCTGCATTACTGTTTTAAAGAATCAATTATATAAATACAAATCTAAATTTTTGGAACGGAAGCTCCCTATTCATCCAAGTAAAATTGTGACGTCAAGTCAACTTTCCGTTTAACTCGCTAGATCTCTTAAATATAAAGATCTTAAAAAAAAGATAATCAAAAATTTTGTCTAAGTAAACATATAAACTTGACATCATTTTGTGTTTAATAGTGAAACATATAAACTTGACATCATTTTGTGTTTAATAGTGAAAATTTTAATAAAATGACTTCACAACATTTTTTTTTAAATCCTGATTTTATATGAAATACGCTGTAAAAATATTGCAGCGATGAATACCTTTCGCTCGTCTCTGTATACATTGATAAGATTATATATCATGCAGAAAATGACTTAAGTGGGACACTTTTTTCACATCCAATAAAAATCCAGGGAAAAAAATCTAGTTTAAATTCGATGGAAAATATATGATTGAGATACTTTGTAAAGACAAGATTTTGCATATAGATGATCTGATCATAAATGTGGAGCTAAATGAATTCACAACAAACAACCTTAAAATTGCGAAATCCCTTCTAAAGTCTCACAGTACGTACTAGTTCTATAGTACCGAAGTATAGTCAATAAGAAGCTACGCAACCCGTAAATATCATTTAAATATAGTTGCAATTTGTTAATTTCCTATTGGCCATTATTAACACATGTTTGATCGTATGACTGTAAGACGATATTGGAAAATTTAAAATACACGTGTCTTGACAACTACTTTTGTTATGCTTATATGACTTCGGGTACAAAGTCCATATGCTAATTTTCCAAACTAAATCTTAATTATTAATTGGAAGAGTAGCAGCACGAACAGGTAGGATTCTTGTAATTTAGAAATAATTTCGGCTATATTCGAAAATTTTCGCACCTTTCAAAATTGATTGATGTTTTTTGTCATTTATGATTTATCTATTTTTGTTTTAAATTTGCATATTCAAAAGGTGTTTTCCATTTTGACTGTACACCGATTGAACCGAATGTGTCTAATTTTAGAAAAAGGTCTCGCTAATTTTGCGGTTCTAAATTCTGAACCGCCATTCGAAACTGCAAAAAACAGGCTGTGGATGAATGAACTTTGAGACTAAACGATGATGTCCCAGGATCGAAAATATCTCAGATACGGTTTCTGTCCTGAATCTCATGACTACAAGCGAAAATTTAACGCTAAATCTCAAATCATATTATCACTATTGCTCAGGTATAACTAACCATTTTATAACTGGAACTGGGATTTTTTCAATTTAATAAAAATAAAAGACAAAAAACCAAAAAAAAAAGTTTTTTGCTGAAAAAAGCAAACAAATTGTTGTTAAAAAGGCACACCTTTGTTTGCTGTGCTCGAAGATAATAGTTTAATTTTGTATTACTCTCGTGGACAGTAAAATCAAAGCCCCCTCTCTGAATCCCGGAAAAAGGTGGTTGGTGCCGAAATTGTAAGCAGCTTTTATATTTTCAGGATTTCTAAACAAAAATGGCAAGCATCAAAGTAAACAGCCCGAATGTTTCATACTCAGATGAATATATAGAAGCCAAATATGACTATCATACATCTGAAGTACACCAGGGCTGCGATGGCACAATAAATATCGACCCTGTTACAACCAAGTATACGTTCCGCACTCAGAGAAAAGTCCCCAAACTAGGACTAATGCTGGTTGGATGGGGCGGAAACAACGGATGTACAGTCACAGCAGCCATTCTAGCAAATAAGCACAAGATGACATGGCACACGAAGGAGGGTGTTAAACATGCCAATTACTTTGGGTCCATCACTCAAGCTAGTACTGTCAGTCTTGGTACAGGACCAGAAGGCGAGGTCTATATACCAATGAAAGATGTTTTACCCATGGTAGACCCAAATGATATTGTTATTGACGGTGAGTTTCTTTTGCTTCTGATATTTGACATGCAGTATCACTCAGTCAGATAGTTTTAAGGTGAAAATGTGGTTAAATTAAATATTCTCAGATTTCTAACCAGATATGATCAATTTTTAGCACTGAAAAATACAGAATTTCTAGTTTACAATGATCTTTGGGGTGACAAGATACATCCCAGAATTTTCCAATGACTTCTCTCTGCATTGAACCGTGTTGAACAATAACTAAAACATAATGGAAACCTGAATAAAACATAAACCTAATCGCAAATTTATATCAGCATGTTTCAAACCTAAACAAGAGCGTCTTTTACAGTCTATTTATTATTAAATATTATTACATACTTAGTAGAAATGAAAGCGTTTTTGCATGATCAATATGACTTGAAGTAAACTGTCCATATTTTCACACCCCGGGAAAATAATAGGTTATTTTATGCTCCTCGTGCATCTCAGACAAAATAAACGACTTCTGGTCCATATTGGCCTGGCATTTCTAAACGTCGGAACTTGTATGTAATAAAAAGTTTAATACATGTGCATTTCCATATTGACCTGATTATCATCCCTCGACCCACATTGTCCCTCGACTTCGTCTTGGGCCAATATGGGTGTCTCGGGATGATAACCAGTCCAATATGGAAATGCCGAAGTATTAATCTGTATTTACTTTTATTTTAGATAACTAAACGTTTCTTCTCTGAAAATATGAAACAAAATACAATACAAACTAAAAAAAAAAACTTACGAGAAAAATTAGCTGTAAGCCTTTAACATTTTATATTGACTTACAATTCAAATATTAAGTAATTATTTTGTGTGAAAAGGGTCCTTGATGTATAATTTCCTCTTGATGGGAGCCCCTTGATAATTATAAAAGTTTCGTCGGGTTTATATTGTATCAGATGGTGCTGAAGTATTGTGTAGTAAAACTGTAAGACATAAGATAAAATAAATTTTATTCCCAATCAAGGAGCCCATACGGGCAGAATGATTACAAGAGCATCAGAACAAAGAAAAAATAATAAATTCACGGATTTACATTGATTTGTACATATAATGATTGTTAAAGTCACCGTCATTAGTTGAATGACTGCATTTTTGTACGAATTAAGTACATATTTTTAAATCCTGGATTATAAAGTAAACGTTCGGTTTCATTCATAAAGTTTCCTTTGTTCGACCAGCCGAATACACATTGAATGGATGTAAGATTGTTTTAAATCCGCTTCAAACATCCATTCTATGTTAATGACCTGACAGTAACGATTAGTAATCATTTTAAATGTGAATTAGGGGGCTAGAAAAGTTTTCAAAACCACAGTTAGTAAATTTACAAACTGAGAGACTGGTTCCTGAAGGCAGAAAATATACTGTGAGCCAATTAAAGCACAAAGAAATGAATGCTCGATTTCATCAAATTTTCAATTTTCCTACTTAAAGATAAACTAAGTTCCGACAGAGTTGGTAATTTCCCTTTTTTTTCTACTCTAGTTTCCAGGGAATTTTCAAGAGTTTGCATCTATGTTCATGATAAGGTAAAAACTAAGCATTAATTGCATTAAAGATAACGAAAGTTTGCAATATTCTTCATCAGCATACACAATTTGGGTTACACTTATGAATTACAGGATGGGATATCTCTTCTATGAACATTGCCGATTCCATGGAAAGGGCAAAAGTTCTAGACTACAACCTACAAGTTCAACTACGCCAACATATGCAACATATGAGACCACGTCCGTCAATTTACATACCAGATTTCATTGCTGCAAACCAAGAAGACCGAGCAGACAATGTTCTGACCGGAAGCAAGAGGGAACAAATGGACAGAATCCGCAAGGATATTCGTGAATTCAAGGAAGAAAGTGGTGTTGATAAGGTGATAGTTCTTTGGACGGCTAATACTGAACGATACAGTGATGTAATAACAGGAGTTAATGACACTGCTGACAATTTGTTAAGAAGTATTAGAGAGGAACATGAAGAAATTTCTCCATCTACTTTATTTGCTGTTGCCTCAATACTTGAGGGTGTAAGTATAACCACTATTTGTACACGTTTTTTTTTGTTGTTATACAAGTATGTGGAGTAAGTGTTCACAATAATACACACATGTTACACAGGAAAGAAAACTTGAAAAGATGCCATTTACAGTTTTAAGAAAAGTGTATTCTCGATCTGCAAGTCTAGTATCCCGTTCCTTTTCCCAAAAGATGCCTCTCACTGTTGGCCATCTTGGATAAGTTGCGGACTTCCTAAAGGGACTATTGTGACCAAGTTTGGTTCCACGAAATGGCCAATTATTTTCCAAGCAGAAGATCCTGTTAGACTATGTTTCACACTTGTGGCCATCTTGGATTAGATACTGACATGCTGGAACCATCTTTTTTAAAGGGAACAATCGGAGGGCTACTTTGACCAAGATTAGATCAATAGGCCTCATAGTTCAGAAAAGATCTTTGAAAGTGTTCCCATAGGGCCCAATGTTATTTTTTTTAGATATGACGTAAACCCGCAAGACCATATTCTAAAGCAGCAAACAATGGACCATTCTGACCAAGTGTTTTCAGAGTAGATCTTTGACCGGGTTTTCCCTATCAGATTTTCAATGCTGGCGTACATGCCAGACGCTATAAAATATGACTAAAAAGACTATTACATGTGTTCCCTATCCTATATTATGGAATTTTAAACCTACATCTGAAAACTGAGAAGTTTTAACTTTTACACCCCTATTCATGGATTTACATCAACTTAGATCATCAATTTTTACCTTCTCTGGCTTTGAATTTTGAACCTCATTACATTATACCCCCACTCAGCGAAAGCGGGTGATTATGCAATGCAGTCCATCCTTATGTACGTACGTATGTGTGTAGTGCTCCCCGATAGCTCTGGAACTTTAAGAGATACAAATTTGAAACTTGGCACCATACTAGAGTTTGATCTGCACTAGCGCGCTATGGGTTCGGAATATCTGTCAAACGCCCTAGGGGCAAATTATTGGTGAAAACGAATCGCGATGTCCAATATTCGAAATCTCCAAGGCTATTTGGGCTAGAAAGTTGAATCGACTCCCATATTATGATGCAACTTCACAGAGGGCGTCGGGATTTCCGTATGACTCCTCAAGGCATGGCCTCTAGGGTCCAAAAATCGAAAATAAAAACGATTCAGCTAGAACCCCTCTTACACCTTAGGTTGCAGAACCTTTGTTTTAAGGGTAGAAGTAACACTATAAAAGTTGTTTGTGCCGAAGGTTTCGGAATTTTGAAATTTGCCATCAGGGCGGAATAATAAGCGAAATTGTATTTATAGTTATCAAGTAATATGCTAAATCTTCTGAAGTATTTATGTTTGGGAGCTGAAACTTTCTATATTAGTTCCATTATGTTTATCTAATTTGTTAATTATAGCGAAAATAAGAATTTAGAATTCTGAGTTCGGTGCCAAATTTGGTAAATTTCCTGAAAATGTCAAAGACCAATAATTTTTGAATTCTAACATAAAGTCATATAATTAACCAACCCTTAATGTCCTCAGCTTGTATGAACACGTAAACTTCAAAAATATGATTCTTATATTGGTAAATTTCCTGAAACTCTCAAAGACCCATTACTTTTTGGAATTTTACCTAGCAATCATATCTTTTTGATCACAGGCACTTGTTTCATAAAATATGTTAGTCCCTCCCTCTCTTGGGACTGACATTTTTTATGAAACAAGTGCCGGTGTTTTTGATGCCTTAGTTTATTAGTGATAATCTTCTATAGTCAGATTGCAGAAAAAAAACTTTGTTCTAATTTTGGTAAATTTCCTGAAACTCCAAAAGACCTGTTATTTTTTGGAATTCTACCTAGCAACCATACCTTTTTCAATTCCTTACATTACGAATCATTGTTTTCAATAGAAAGACTGCAAAAATCTTCTGCTCTTGTTCTGGTAAATTTCCTGGATTCCCCAAAGACCAGTATTTTTTTTAATTAAACCTAGCAATCATACCTTTTTCCATTCCTTACAATAACAGTGATTGATTTCAATAGTAAAACTGCAAAAATGTTCGATTCTGGTTTTAGTAAATTTCATAAAACTCTCAAAGACCTGTTATTTTGGGGAATTCAGCCATATCATATCAGGCATATCTTTTACATTACAATAATTGGAATTGTTTCTATTAGTATAACTGCAAAAATCTTTGATTCTGAATTATTTTTTTATCAATGATTGCTATATATACATTTTCAACACCAAACTTTAGTATGGGTCCAAAAAAAGTTGAGCGGGGGGATCGCAATCTATGATTGACCTTTTTTCATTTGATAATTGAGTAGCTGTTGATGGTATGCAGCAGAATTTTAACTCGAAGCCACGATTTGAAGAAAATGAAATAAATGGAGCCCAGTTCCTAAGTAAGGGCCAGAAAAAAAAATAAAACAACCTTGCATCATTTTCCATACTGTGTCCATTTTTGGGGATGAAAAAAACATATGACACTATTAAACAAAAATAGGTTCAAAAGTATGATAAAAAAATTTCATAAACTACAAACAGATTTTTTAGCAAAATTGAAATGTTATACAAAAGACGAATTTTCACTGCTTTTCTTTACAGGTAACTTATATCAATGGTTCACCGCAAAATACCTTTGTACCAGGTGCAAAAGAATTAGCAAATAAGAAGAAAGTATTCATTGCTGGTGATGACTTCAAATCAGGACAGACAAAACTGAAGTCAGTCTTGGTGGATTTTCTAGTCAGTGCTGGAATAAAACCAGTCTCTATAGTTAGTTATAATCACCTTGGCAACAATGATGGGAAAAACCTCTCAGCACCAAAGACATTTAGATCAAAGGAGGTAAGATCATTTATCCAAGAAGTAGACAATTTATCTTTAGCCATTATAAAAAGACCCCCACCAGTTTGTATTCTATCTTTTCTACATAAAGCTCTGGTAAATTTAATGTGCATAACCTGTATGAGACAGCAAAGTGAATAAACCAATTTATAGATATCAAATTCAGCATACAATAGAATTTGTGCATCTTCAAATCCAAACTGAAAAAAGGGAAATAGCTCACTCTCCACTCCATTAAAAACAAAGAAAACAGATTACACTAGATTCTTGTTAAAGACTTAATTTTGATTATTGTTGTTCTATTTTTTGAATTTATTGACAAACATTTGTAATTTTACAATAAACTTATTCCAATTTGAATTTGCAATTCCAGTGATTGCAAATCTTGTGGGACATTTTGAAAAGCTACTAAGTAGTGTAATATCGTTATTAGAAAGGTAAGTATATAACAAAAAACTTTTAAAAAATGTGCAGCAAGTTTAATCTTAAAATTCTATTTTATAACTATACTTAATGTTGTAATTTCATTACAGATTTCTAAAAGTAATGTTGTTGATGACATGGTAGAATCAAATGATATTCTGTACCAGGACAGGAAGAAACCAGATCACTGTGTTGTTATTAAGTATGTACCCCATGTTGGTGACAGCAAAAGAGCAATGGATGAATACACCTCCGAGATAATGATGGGTGGTTCCAATACTTTGGTCATCCACAACACATGTGAAGATTCATTATTAGCAAGTCCTCTTATCATAGACCTTGTTATTATTGCAGAAATTTGTGAACGTATTCAATTTAAAACTGAAAGTGATAAAAATTTCCAGAATTTCAATAGTGTTTTAAGCATTCTGAGTTATCTATGCAAAGCACCTTTGGTACCCACAGGTACACCTGTTGTGAATGCCTTATTTAAGCAGAGGTGCTGTATTGAAAACATTTTCCGTGCATGTATAGGATTACAGCCATTGAATAACATGATGTTGGAATATAAACATCAGACAATAGCTAATCCATTACCACAGAATCAGACATCACTAAAGACCACAAAGAGAGCAACAAATGGTCAGGAACTTATTGTGTCAAAAAGTGACAGTGACACGGACTGTGAAAAGTGAACATTTTAGGTGTTATAATGACCAGTTCATAAATAATGCCTATTTTGTTTCTCTGAATTTGATTGCAATGTGTTATATATGAATAGCTACATGTACGGGTTAATTAAAACAAAGAATAGTCAATTGCCAAACACTGCCCAATAGAATTGAACGTGAAGCAACAGATTATTCCATCTAAGACCCATTTTATTATGAATCTCCCTTTAAAATGTGTTCAGAACAACACAAATTGTGTAATATATAATAATATGCAAGTAAGAATTCAATTTTAAGACGTATCTGTTATCATCAAAACTCCATTTATTTGAATTTCATTTCTGTTGTTTTATATTTGTTCTTAGGTTGGATTGTATCAAGCATAGCTCTTCAGTTTAAGGGAATTTTTTATATATACTATGAGTATGATTTTAATAAAGACCTTGTAATACAAAAAAAAACATTCAATTCCATTTTTTATTATACAGTCAAACCCATAACAATACAGTGTTTGACTTTACCTAACATACAGCAATTTCTTATTGTAATTTTAAACCTTGGTAGGAGTTTGCATTCGACAATTTTCACTAAATTGGTAAAATGTGCCTTTAAATCTGACAAAACTATAGATTGATTACCAATAAAAATCACACTCGAAATCTCCTACAAACATTTAGTGTGTGAAATTTCGGTACAATTTCATCAATATTAGGATTTAACTATAATCAATTCAGATTGTTTTCAATAAGCATTAGGAATAATTTGCCTTATAGAATGTGTGAAAATTTTGAGAAATCCTGATTGGATGTAGATTTGTTATTTTATTGATATTTACGATATAAACAAACTAATGAATTAAATCAATTGACAAGTGTCAGAATGTGGTTGATACTGCTCTCCTTTAACATCCCTAGAAAACAAACAAATAACGGAATTGCAGTAACTTTTAGTTCTACAAATGGCAATTTCAACAACTTATGTCTCTTACGTGCAGATAAAAATCAAACATTTGGTAAAGAAAAATCAAAACAGTTATCTCTGAAACTTTCAACTGTGTAACTATTTTTATTTTTAACTTTAGCACTAAATTTATTAATTGGTGCCTCAATGTTAAAATAACATGAATATACCTGTTATTTTCATATATATTTGTACTGTTTTGCAATACACATTACTACAAAATAGAGCATTTATTGGATATCTGTGGTTGTGATAATGTCTACATAGAAGTAGTAAAATAAGCATTATGAATTATCACTATACTCATTTAATATTAAACAATGCAACTTTATTATACTTTCATATTAAATTATTTAGTGTTAATGAATACAAAGTTTATTGATTAAATTAACATTATTTGTACATTTAAATAAAGGCTGTTAAAAACTTTTTGTATTGTTTATTATCAAGTCTAATGAATAAAGATTGAACCCATTAACTTCAACATTTCCGTCCTAGTGAGTGTTTGAATAAGATAAACAAGAGGCTTTCAAGAGCCTGTATGGCTCACCTGGGCAATGGCTGACATAGTTAAAGAATTCAAATGTTCAAGTGATTCATTTTCAAGTTTTAATAAACATAATCATGATCCAAAGTTTAACTACTGTATGTTCCAACTGGTTGTCACTTTGCATAGGGTGCAAATCTACTGTAACCTTTCTCAAAGGGGACCATCTGAGGACTATTTGTACCTAAGTTTGTTTCAAAATGGCAAAGTATACATACTCTCAAAGGTGAAGATGTTTGAATATGTTTTCCCATAGGCCCATTGGTAAACTGTGTTCCTGCTAGCAGCAATCTTGGTTGAAATGCATACTTGTCAGACACAAACTTTAAAAGGGACCAACCAAAGACTATTCTGCAGGTACTTTTCTGACCAAGTTTAGTTTCAATTGGCTTTGTTGCTTCATTGAAGAAGATCTTTGAATTTTTTCCAATAGGGTCCAATGTTAATTTATGCTCTGCATGGCAGCCATCTTGGATGCAATACAGACTTGCCAAACACAATTTTAAAAGGAAACCAAGTAAGAACCATTCTGACCAAGTATGCTTCCAGAGTACAAGATATATAAATTTGTTTTCCCATAGAGTCCAATGTTAAACTAAGTTTCCCGCTGGCGGCCATCTTGGATAGGGTGTGGTTTTATTGAACAGAATTTTAAAAGACCTTTGAATATGTTCTCCCATAGAGTCCAATGTAAAACTAGAAGTACGGTGGTCTGCTGGGCCACAAATGAATATCCCCACATCCTTAGTGTTATTTGTTGCCCAGACCAAATTTGAAATCATTCCAACTCATAACTTTGAAATGAGTACTTCTATCTTGACCACTTTTGGATCATGGCTCTCCATATTATTTGCATTTGCTGCTGAGAGGTTAATCTTACAGCATAACTAAATTAACTGTTTTTTATGCAACTTCGGTATTTTTTGTATTCCAAGTAAAGTGCAACGAAAATTTCTCATCAAAAGTGGGTTATAGTCAAACTACAACATATTGACAAACAGGAAGTAATAACATCGCAGTCCTGAAAATGGCTTACACATTACAACTCGTCATAATTAAGCTCCAGACCAAAAATAAAATCATTCCTATTTACAAAGGCTGAGAAAAATGTGACGAAAATTTCTCCTTCATAGTTAGTTATAGTTAAACATCAAGGAATTGGTAAACAGGAAGTAGATGCACAAAAGACTTGTAAATGGCCTTTATTAATATGAAGCTCCAGACCAAATTTGAAATAATTCCCACATATACAAACCATGAAAACTGTGACGAAAATTCTAATCCACAGTGGGTTAAAGAAAAATTTTAATATATCGGTACACAGGAAGTAGTAACATGAAAGACCTGAAAATGGCTTATAAATTACAACTCATCATAATCAAGCTTTAGACCAAATATGAAATCATTCCAACTTGTAAAGGCTGAGCAAAATGTGACGAAAATCTCTCCTTTTTAGTTAGTTATAGTTAAACATCAACGAATCGGCAAACAGGAAGTACATATACAAAAGACTTGTAAATGGTTTACACGTTACAACTTGTTAATATGAAATTTCCAAATTTGAAATCATTCCCATGCACATATACAAGCCATGAAAACTGTGACGAAAAATTCTAATCCACAGTTGGTTAAAAGAAAAACTTCAATAAATCAGCAAACAGGAAGTACTAACACGACAGACCTGAAGATAGCTTACACGTTACAACTCATCATAATCAAGCTTCAGACCAAATATGAAATCATTCCAACATATACATGCTGAGAAAACTGTGACCAAAAATGTGTGACGGATGGACAACCCCATCACTACAGACCTGCCACTTTTTCAAGCGGGGGTATAACTAAGTTTTCCGCTTGAGGCCATTTTGAGTGAGGTACGACAACTTGACCTTGTTCAATAAAATGTAGTCCTTCACATACTGAGCATTTTTGTAATTTACACTTAACCTCTATCTCAAATTATTTTTAAATACAAGACAATTGTATAGGAAATATCACAAAAAATGACCAATAAAGAGTAATGACTCCTATATAATTGGATTTTATTCAAAATTGCCATGTGGTTAGATCTTGATTCAAGGAACATTTTTGCAATTAAAACTTAACCTCTACCTTAAACTGTTTTTGAAATATAAGGTCATTAAAAAAAATGTTAGTTTCTCAAGCCCCACCCACATCTGCCAAAAAGTAGCCAAATCAAACTTTTTAAAAAAATTTCAACAATGTATTTTCTTTTATTCTATTAAAGTAACTAAAAGCTAGAAATCTTACAAAAAAAACCCCAAGTGTATGTTAAGATATCTTTGGAATTAAGCTTAGATGTATTAAAAAATTATCATAGTGACAGCAATTATAATTTAAGTGACATCCAAGAAATAAAGAAATAGAAATAAAACAACAACAACAAAAAACGCCCATAACATTTTTAATATAAAGGCTTAAGAAACAAACAATTAATTTTGAATGGCCTAAGATAAAAATATAATTTGACCAATAAAGGGCAATAACTCCTATATATGGGTATTTAGATTTTCTTCAAAATTGCCAGGTGGGAAGATATTTTGATATGCTGAACATTTTTTCCAATCTATCTGTAATAGTTTTTTATTATACTTCATGCATATTTCTGATAAAATCCAGTTCTTTCATTGGTTCTCCTGAATGTGGTATTTTGCAGTATTTTTTGTTTGCTCTGCCTTCCCCTAGCAACATGTGATATTTTTGCATAGCCGATTAGTATTTAGTTCTATTTACTGACTTTAGCTGGAGCAGACAGTTCTTCATTTTCATGATTTACGTAAATTTCTGTCGCCAACACACATCTATGGCATTTGCAGAGGTATCTTTAGAGACAGCTGAAGAATCTTTAGAGAAGAAAGACAGCTAATATACGAAACAAACGTGCTGTTGCCGGAGGAAGACCAGTAAATACTTCTTTCATAAAAAATGCCCGTCCCTTCATCTCTTCTGTTTCATATAAAATGTCAGTCCCTCCCTCTCTGGAAGGTAAGGAGAGAGAGAGGGACTGAATTCATGTGCCTGAGTTCCATGTACCAGTAATTTTTCATGAGAAACTATATATATGTATTCAGCAATAAGGTAAAAGGAAGGCATTCAGTATAACAAAAAAACATACTGCCTTCAGTGGAGGGTGTTATGGTAGATTACCACACATAGAAAAAAATATTACATGAAGAGAAAATATAACCCTCAACTCTGTCTCGGGTGATATTTCTCTTCATGTGATATTTTTTCTTAGTATGGTAATCTACCATAACACCCTCCACTGAAGGCAGTATGTTTATATTAAAATCAATAAAGGGCTACGCCGAGCGCAGCATGATATGACCGCAGCATGTTGACCACTGAAATTTCAACAAAAGTAGTTTAAAGTGAATGTGGACACAGTAAAGAGCTTGACACAATAATTAGATGGACACAAAAAGAAGCTTGACACAGTAATTAGCTGGAAACAAAATAGGGAAAAAAATAAACCCTTTTGATCACTTAAAAAAACCAAAAGAGCTTTGCAAAATATGTACTATCAACTAAAACTTTACATCCATAGAAATTCAAAGAAAAAATTTCCATCGAAATCGGATGCAAAATAAAGATTTGACATATTTAGAAAAATGCATTTTTGGCCCCTTTGACCCCTTATAGCTCAGAAACAATAAGACCTACACAAAATTCATTGGCATACTAGCGAAAGCTTAGATCAAGAGGAATTCAAAGAAAAAAATCCCATCGAAATCCGATGAAAAATAAAGATTTGACATATTTAGAAAAATTGCAATTTTGGCCCCTTTGACCCCTTGTAGCTCGGAAACGGTAAGAGCTACGCCAAATCCATTGACATAGTTCTGAAAGCTTAGATCAAGAGGAATCCAAAGAAAAAAATCCCATCGAAATCCAATGAAAAATAAAAAAATCTACATAATCTGCAAATTCGCAATTTTGGCCCCTTTCAGCCACTCATATCTGGGAAAGGAAACAAGTTATCAAAAATCTAATAGTTGAGCGTCATATTAATTTTTCACAAGGAATCCATTGAAAAAAAACTGCATCAAAATCGGACTTAAAATAAAAAATTATTTTTTTTTGAGATTTGCCCCTGTTGACCCCATTTATCTCGTGAGCGGTACATGCTACCTGAAATCCGTTGGCATATTGCAGATTGGAAATTTCCTCAGGAGCACACTGAAACAAACCCCATCAAAATCCAATAAAATTATAAAGATTCTACAGTCAAAAATTAGAAAACACCCAATTTCACCTCTTTTTGGCCCCTTTTTTAGAAACGGGCAGGGCCACAATTACTAAAACAAGTCAATTTCTTTCTTTTGTGCCAAGGAACATTGTGTTAAAATTTCATATGGATTGATCAACTAGAACTAAAGTTATTGACCAAAAACAAAAGTGTCTACGGACGACAACGACGACAACGACGCCAACGACGACAATGACGAGAGCACCATACCATTATACGACCTCAAATTTTTTGCGGTCGTATAAAAATGAAAAACATCAAAATTTAAACAAGTGATGACCCTAAAGGATGTCTCGCCTGTCCCTGCTGGACTCTAAATTGATGTAAAATCTAAGTGAACTAATCAGAAAAGTGAACATGCTCACTAGACTGTGAAATTGAGGTCAAG